>CAODLS010493610.1:0-29896 GCA_948243855.1 Flueggea neowawraea | reverse complement strand
AGTGGAAGACTGTTAGTTTTGTGCCCTAGCCCAATCATGTATACATTGTCATTTGGTTTATTTAATAAAGATGCATTTCATTTCAATGAAATATTATTTGTTTTGTGAAGATAAAACTCCATGAATAGTTTATTCTTCCTTGTGCCATCAAGTGCATGACTTGATAGTAAAACCATAAGGATAAAAGGAATATTATTCTAAATGTCCCTAATGGATCATTATCATGGGAATGATAATGAATCAAGATTAGTATGTTGCTAAGTAGATAATCACGTTTTACTAATTATGGATATGAGATATCAACTTGGAACATAGATACATGTTAGAGAACATGTATTAGATTGGTCAGTTATGAAAGCTCTTCATGGATTGTTGTCACAAAGTAGCTTTCATGCAGTGGTGATGTTTGAGTCATCTGAATGAAACTCATTATCCACTCCTATATGAGGAATCACATGTTTTGACTTAGTCAAACGTTATCCGTAGCAGGGTAACAATAAAGACTATGATTGGATATGTCATGAATCATATAGAGGAGCGATAGTGAGAGTGATGGATTTGTTCCTCTTATGAAGAGTGATATCCCTTGGCCACTTGATGAGTAGGATTGGTGAAATGTATGCATACTCGAATGAATTGATAAAGGGGTTTATCAATGTCATTTGTTATATTAATATACTTGAGATCAAGAAATATGTTAAGCAATGTAAAGTTGACATGTGACCATGCCTTATGCTTAGATGAGATATCATGAGACAAAAGAACTAAATATTAGACTGTGAAAGGTTAACTTGAATCACCGATATCCATTCGAGTTTGGGTTGTCATAATGTATTACTAGATACCACTTATGAACTTTGGGCCCAAAGGTTTGGGACAAAGCTCATTGCCAACTTCGAGTGGACCTATTAGTTCACACACAATAACGAATTGGATTGGTTACAAATGTTATCTCTTTTCTGATTGAATTATTAAGATGATTAATTTGATTAATCAACAATAATTCAGAATTTTATGATTTATATTTTAAATAAGATTTAATACATATTCCATTAATGTAATTGGCTTTTAATATAAATCACTAATTATCATAATTATAGATAATTAATTATGTGTGACATAATTCGGCTCATGTCAATGGTTTATTAAATGACAATGTATCATATAATTAAAAACCCAATAATTAATAAACCCATTAGAATTTCGGCACACTCACCCATTTAGGAGAAGAAATTTCGGCACAATCATCCTAATTGGGGAGAGAGGAAATTTGGCACACATATCACATCTCCTATTTTTTAGGAGTATCTTTCCTTGTGTGACAAAGGAGAAAATTCGGAACACACATGCCTAGTTAGGAGTCCATGACTAATTAAGAGTTTTATTCTTGTCTGACAAAAAAATAAAATCATAATTTGTATGTGGCATATTTAATTAAAAAGTGTTTATTCTTATGGGACAAGAAAGGCAAACCCTAGTGTGACTAGTTAGGAATTCGGCATACTCTCTCTTGAATAGGAAGAGACCGAATTCTTGGAGGGCAAGCAAGGAGAATTTCGGCTCCCATGGTGCACCTATTTAGGTCTTCTCATATGTCTATAAATAGGATGCACTCCTTGCCATTCCATTCATTCAAGGCAAAACCGAATTTGTGAGTGTCACTTACAAAGAGAGAAAATTATTTTGTAAGCTTTAGAATAGAGATTCTAAAAGGGTGTTAGTACACTCCACCAATCCAAGGTAAGTTCGTTTGTGTGGATACCTCTAGACACGTTCGTGCAAAGACAACGTGAGACGAAGGGTGGTTCGAGTTTTGGTTACTAAAAGCTATACCAGCATCTCATACGATCAAACATTCAAGTTTTAGATCTAAGGTAGACCTACTAATCCTAATCATATATGTTGATATGCGTGGATCCTTGGTGGAATTTTAGGATAAGAATTTTTGTTATTTTTGATGCGGTATCCTTATATGAATGTCATATTTTAGTTACGAATTCCAATAATAAAAACATAATTTCTCTTCTCATTTTGACACATTTTTTCTCTCTCCTCGTATCTCTCTCTTTGTCTCTTTGTTCTCATTCTCCTCATATTTCTCGTCTTCTCTTTCTTTATGTCTTTCTCATCGCCACCATCCCTCCTCCTCCTCTGTTCCCAGAATCCTCTCCTTTTTGTAGCTCTCCCTCATCGTCGTTGCCTCGATAGAAAGGCGATGGACGACGACGAATCTGGAAGGTGACGAATTTGTTCTCTCCTTAACGCGGTCTCAGCCTCATTCTTATCCTCTCTCTTCGTAGCAAGCTGGAAAGCTGAACGCGATCTCTGTTCTCTCCTCGACCTGATCTCAGTCCGTTCCTCTCCTCGACACAAGACGTCACGATGACAAAGATGCATGGTGTTAAGCAGTTGTGTGAGGTGTTAAAGGGAGTGGCAACGCCTCTTGTTTTCACAGTGATTCGAGCCAAATTGCGACAAAAATCGAGCTAGGGTTGAAGCAGGAGAGAGGCGGTGGAGAATGAGAGAGTTGACGATTGGAAAAGAGAGTAGCGTATATGGAATGGAAGAAAGAGAGAGGCAGCAATGGATGTTGTCAACCGTCTAGGTTTTCATTTTGTTCGTGTGTTTTTGTCTAGGTGTCACAAATCTATAATGGGAGAAAGAGAGAGCAGTAGCGGCGAAGCTAAGCTTGAATAATGGCAAATAGGGTTTAGGCGGAGTTTGATTTAGTGTTGGTGGTGGTAGAGATCGAACTAGTGTTGGCGGCAGCGAACGCCTAAAATTTATGTTGTGTATACTTTTTGTAGATAGTTGAAGACCATTGTAGACCATTTGTGGAGCTTTGAAGACCTTTTGTAAACTTTTGAAGATCTTTGAAGACATGTGTACACTTATGCACACCAAATTAATTATCATTAAATAAATTAAAATTTGTAAATATCATGTACACCGAATACATACACATACAAATAATTTAGCATATTTTAAAAAGAGAGCCAAAAATTTATTAAAACAAATTTATTATAAAAAAACAAATTTGAATCTTTGAAGACTTCTGTAAATCTTTAAAGACCTTTTGGAAAATTCAAATATATTTTTTTTATGGAAAGTACTTTTGCTGCAAAAAAATCAATTTCTCGAGAAAATATCTCGATTTCTCAAGAAAATGATATTTTTAAAATTGTGTTTATTTTTTATGTCATTTTTTATAGTTGAAAACTTGAATGGTATTTATCAAATTCAATATTTATTATTTTAATAAAAGTGTGATTTTTCCGGAAAAATGGCTATAAACGGCCCACTATTATATTATAGTATAGGAGGCCGATATATCCAGAGACTACCGAGTCAAGCCCAAGTCCAGGAATGGCAATCCCAATATGTACCCATGATTTTAATCCGTTTTTAAAACTTCTTCCAATTTTGGTTAACAATTTTAATTCTGTTCTTTTTTCTTTTATTCAATTCAGGAAAAAGCTAATGACGTAAATGTTATTACTGTTTTATTTCCACAAAAAAATGATCGTGTTTGTGTTAGATTACATTATTATTATTTTTTAAATGAAGAATGTAGAATAACGAAGATGTTAATCCAACATTTAATATGCAAAGAAGCCATTTAACGTTTTAATCTCAAAATTATAATCAATTATTAGAAAAGGAAGGAGAAATATGGGCTCATTCTTTTGTTTTTTAACTGAGAAAAAGGGGAGACGCGAACGACTAATAGTAACATACTTATATTAAATGTTACAATGTAGGTATTATTTTCTGCTGTGGAATATTCCTAGAACCATAACTGACACTACGAAGTCAGATTTGCACTTGAGCCGGGTTTGGTCACCGCAGCACCACATTGGAGGGTAGCAGACAAAGGGGGATCAACTGAGCTCTATTGCACAACGCGAGTCCTTGCCGTTTGCAAACGCTCTCTCCAAAGCTCGAACCCGCGCCATGCGAACTCAAGACCATGTCCTTTGCAGCTAGGCTACTCCGAGGGGTAAATATGGGCTCATTCGACTAATAAAAGAAGGTATCATCTTATAAAATTTTAGTGATATACTGATGAGCATATAAGTATAAAATACAATATCTAATTCTTTCAAACAAATAAATCTTACGTTCTAGTTGCCTATCTTATTACTGGAAAATACTTATAAAAAAAAGGATAAAGAAAAAGCAAATAACTCTATATTAAACATAGAGTTTAATTATTTTTAAGTGGATCAGCACCATAAGGTTCATGCATTTTAACAAATTTGAATAGATGTGATTGCACTAACCCAACAACTTATTTACAATTACAAAAAGTAAAAATTACCTAAGTATACCAGTGATTTTTCTTCTCTCTCACAATCTAGATTGCATGTTTATCTTCAAAATATATAGTAAATCAACAAATTGCGTATGTAACAGTATTCAGCATTAACTATAAGACACATAAGTTTGATTTGGGTGTTTATTTGTGGTACATTACACAGTAGATTATGAAAATAGATTATAGATTATAAATTTAATAGATCATTTATTAAAAATAAAAACAATAACATGAATAATAATATACATTAAATATGCGTGAAATTGACATGACCTTTACTTTTTGTAAATAACTAAAGGTTTCTAGGGGTTTTGATAGTATGAGTCCGTGTTTTATTTTTCATATTTGATGTCACAAAGCAGGAAGGCCAAAATCGGCATAAGAATTGAGGGAATATAACTCGACTTATAGCACGGGAAAGTTACCATACTTATGGTACAAGAACGGTATGGATTTGGAGTTAGATGGCGAATCAATCTCAGCCCTTAATTTGTCTAACACAATTTGTCTACCACAATTAATGAATATGTTTGTGGAATAAATTTTCCGGTTGTGAGAAGGTGGGGCAACAATGAGAAAAATGAGGTCGACAAATCAAGAGTTGAGATTAATTGACCATTTGAAACAAAGTCAGCACCATTCTCGTACCATAAGTACGTTAATTTCCCTGTACCATAAATGGAACTCACCAGGAGACCTAAATGTCTGGAATGACAAAACCTGCTATTTTTGTTTTAAAAGAAACATTAAAATTGCGCGATCATCCTTCACAGTACTTCTTACTCTGACAATAAAACGAACGAAGAAAATATATGTAATCGACAACTGTCACTCACCTCCTTTTCTTTGGATTAATCTGAATTCATTTTAAGTATAGATAACACGTTCTGTACTGCATTCAAGTCTTGAGATGGATCTCATTTCCTTGACTCCTATTTGATCTTAGCCCTCCTAGGTTGACATTTGAACACAGGCTCTTTTAACTTAAGACCAACATATATAGTAACTATTGAACAAACAGTTTGTTAGTACTAACAAATCTATCTTGGAAGGTTGCAAGAAGAGGGGGCAAAGGACTAGAGTTGAGGACATGAACTCAGATTGAAGGCCTACTCTTAAAATACACGTTTTAGGTTTGGGAAACGTAGAGTTAAACAACATGCCAGCAGCAGCTATATGAGCATCGATGAGCCATAGAAGAGGGAAAGCAGATGCATCTTCCTTGACTTGGCCATTTACTGTGGACTAAATTTGGATTCTAAAAGCCCTAATGTAATCGTAGTAACTGAAGTCTGCTCACTTCTTTGAGCTTTCAACTCTTGTAATCCATCAGTGGAATTTCTTCTTCTTTTTAAACAAAAAAGAAAAGAAAAGAAAAGAAGTACTAATCATATTTGTTCAAGTAAATAATTTTGTAGTTTATATACATTAATTATTTGAATTTTTCGGCTTAATTAGGGGGAAAATAACTCAAACTTTGTATGTATATTATGCATTGGTGATCGAAGGAAATAAATTTAATGTAAAGAGAGATAACTAAATGGATGTGCACGTTTTTGTCATTAGTGAGACAGAATGGAGATGCACAATCCAAATTGGATTTTGGAAATAACATACACTAATTGGCCTAGTACAATAGTCAATATTCTCATGCTTATTTGTTTCCCTTCTTCCTTATATCTTCCAAACATACACATAAGCTTTATCATGGTTTTCCGTCATATCATCTTCAACAAAATCATTCATTTTTGTGGTAGGGGTTTGGTGTGGGTGTGGTGTGGTGGAGCACTTTGTACAAATTTTGCGTAACTGTTTGTTCTCTAAGATAAATGGCAGAATTTGATTGTAGTTGGATGGTTGTGTGTTCGAAAATAAAAAAAAAAATCATTTTTTAAAATATATTATATTGATTTTTTATTAAGCACTCAATATTTAGATATTTTATTATTATTTTGACTAATTTAAATTCAAATTTAGACATTTAACTAATTTAAATGAAGATCGTCATTAGTGTTAAATCTTTTCCTATTAAATGTTAAAGTTTCTACGTAAACTTAAATTTAGAACTCAAGACTTTTAGTTAATAGAAATAAAGTTCATGTCCTTTCACTAAAACCTTGAGTAGTAACTAAAAATATATGTTATTAAAAAATATCAAATATATGATTTTTAAAATATATTAAAACTAAATACCATCTAAATAAATGTGCAAAACTCTAACCATTGTTTTTGTTAATTCATCAGGTATTTAAATACTTTAGTACCTGATTAATTCAAATTCTTTGATTCTCTTTGTTGAGTTTAATTTAAATGTCTTTTTACTCAAAACTCAAACTTAAAAGCTCTAATTAAGTGATTAACAGTTAATACTACTCTACCATAATATTTAACGGTTTTTTTTCTTCTATTTATTTATTGCAATCACATTTGAAGTGATTTTGACTTTGGTTAAAAGAGGGTAGAGTCATTTGCATTCACTTTGGTTATCATGGCTTTTAATATATTTTTTTGGTCAATGTGATTGGCTATTGTTTTTGTTCAAATCATTTTGGGCAGACAACTAAATCCGAGTGGACCAAGATTTTTTTTTGACTGAAAAAAAGAGAGTCAGTGGCGACCAGTAGTAGCATACTCTTGTTGGGCGTTACCATACAAGCATTACCTCTCCGCTGTGGAATGTTTCAGAGCTATAGTTATACCGGCACATATGAAAACTATGCATGCTGTCTACTTTGTATGCAAATGTTTTGGTAAAACGTTTTCTGAAAACTATTACATATGTAGTGTGTGTATATATGATATATTGGTATATACGTGTACGGTATCTTTTGAATGGTTTTCAAAACTGCCTTTGTGAGACACATATGAGAAAATCTGGAGTGTTATTTTTTCATTGGGCCCTGACCCCCATTTTATTTTTGTCTATCTTCTTTGCATGTCTGACAGATATATTTTGACGCTCAGCATATGTTCAGCACCCCGTCACCAGTGAGGCATTCTTTGCTACTCAGTAGGTGCCCTTGTTCGGGCTCTACTTTTGTATTTTGTTGTTAGAGTTCCATACCAGGTTTCTGTGGGGATAATGCAGTGTATTTTGTATTTCGGATACTGATTTTATGATAACGGTTTTATATTTATTTGATCGTATTATTTTATTACTATTTTCTTATATCGTGTTTTACAAATAAATGTTTTGATAAATGAATGTTTGGGTAGAATATATGCATCTCCGAAGCTTGTGTGAGATAAGCTGGGCTTTCATAGACAGTTCACATTGTACGCCGATCACCGGCCTAACTCGGGTCGTAACACTGATCTACTCGAGTTAGACAAGAAGCTAACTCGAGTTGGTCAAAGGCTTACTTGAGTTATCCACTACCCAGAATTTTCAAAAATCGAACAACTACGATTTTAACCGATGGAAATCGACACCAAACACCCACATTGGCTGTGAACAACCTTCTGAACACGAATCCATGCTCAGAATCAACAGAACAACTCGGAAATAACCTAGATCGACAAAAAAGAATGGTTTCAACCCATTTCAAGAACATTCTTGATTCTAAGGATTTCAAGCTAACACTAGGGGTTTCTAGGCTCCCAACATCCCGAACAAACAAACCCCAAACGACCAAAACAACAAGAACAACACAGAACTGAACCTATGAACCATTGCTCAAAACCTTAATATGAACATTCATGCAAGAATGATCAAAATGAAGTAAAGAAGTGTTTAGAAGCTCAATCTTACCTCAAGGGATGATCTGAAATGAAGGAGAACAAACAGAGATGACTCCTGGATGCAATGTGAGTGATTTGATTGAGAAATGAGAGTGAGAGCCGAATGAAATCAGGTAGGGTATATATATAGACCCTAGCTCTAACTCGAGTTACACATGGCTAACTCTAGTAGCAACGTTTGACAACTCGATTTGAGCTACTTAGAAATAAGACACAAGCACGGCTTACTCGAGTTATCATACGGCTTACTCGAGTAATATGCACCTCCATTTACTCGAGTTATCCAAAGGTTAACTTGAGTTATACATGGGTCATCTTACTTGAGTTACTCAAAATCTAACTCGAGTAATCCCAATAAAACTCATCAATCTCACACTCAACACTCCAATGACCAAGATCAATACAAAATTGAACGGAACACTAAAAGGAATCCGATCAGAAACCGATGGGATATTACATGAATAACATGAAGTTGAAGTTGCAGCAGCGGGAACAACCCTAGCTGAATTATGTTCTTTGAAAATTATGCTATTACTCCCTTATTGATTTCAAAATTGTTAAATTGTTAATTGTTTCTAAAATTGTTTGTTATTTTTTTTATGTTAAATTGCTATATTGTTAAATAAAAAATGCACTATATTTGTTTTGAATTGGTTTTGGTGTCGTCAGCAGTGGTGTTTGTTTTGGTGTTGGTGGTGGTGTAGATCGATCTAATGTTGGTGGCGGATAAATCTAAAATGGACATTGTGTACACATTTAAAGACCTTTTTTGTATACCTTTTGAAGACCTTTGTAGGACATTGTACACTTATGTATATCAAATTAATTACTATTAAATTAAATTAAATTAAAATTTATAAATATTGTGTACTCCGAATGTATAATATATATATATATAATTCAGTTTAATTTAAAAAAATTATTAAACCAAAAATTTATTAAATTAAATTTCTTAAAAAAAATTGTGAACTCTTTTTTGTAGACTTTTTTTGAAAAAATAGATATTTTTTTGCTGGAATTTAATTTTTAGCAAAAAAAATCAATTTCTCGTGAATATGGCATTGTTAAATTCAATTTGTTTTTTTCTGGCATTTTTCAAAGTTGGAACTTGAATGGCATTTGTCAAATTCAGTATTTATTTTATTAATAAAAGTGTGATTTTCCCTAAAAATTACATGATCATTTTGATGGTTTGTATATAAAATATTTTGGTGATGATACATATGTGTGTCAATGATAAACTTTCCGACCATTGCATGCCCAATCATGGTGTCTTTGCATGGCATCAAAGAAGAAAAAGCACAAATGATAGTTTTTTCTTGGATATTTGTGAACAATAATCCAAACAATGTTAATGAGTATTGTTTTGTTGGGCAATCTTTACAATCATCAATCCAATTAGTTGCAAGAAATCAAAAACGGAGGAATGGCCAAGCAAAAAATTGGAGTGACATTTTTGGAAAACCATTAATTTGTGAATAATACTCGAAAACCAAACATACTGAAATGATTCAAACTTATTTAACCTTATATTTTATCAGATCATTTTAATTCGACCAAACTTTATAATAATAATAATAATAATAATAATGATAATAATAATAATAATAATAATAATATTGGAGGAAAGTTAATCGAAAGGCAACAAAGTAGTATGAACACAATGTAATGAGATTTATGCTTGTTATGTAAATGCTAGATTAAATATTTATATCAGAAAATTAATTCATATTATATCTATCAAATAAAGTAGTGAAATTAACTATTTCATCCTGAGGTTTACCAAAATCTACAATTGGTTCCTCTTGGTTTAAGAACGCTAGTAGTTTGTCCCTATGTTTATTTTCTTAAAGCATTTTAGTCCCTCTGTTTAATAATCACTACAAGTCTGTTACATAATTGTTAATATCTCCAAAACTCGTATGTCAAAAACAAGTATGATGCAAAAAATACGCTCATATTCTTCACCCAACAAAACACCTTTGTGCTCACAGACCCACCCTACATAAGAACCACCATCTTCAAGCCATAACCACCACACCCAAGTCATAAATTTATTCTCGTACATCAATTATCAAAACAAGGAAACCTATGTAATTAGATGAAACGAGTTGGCAAAATATGGTACACGAAAATTAAATAAAGACAAAAAAATCATAATAAAATTCAAAACTTTTCAAATTTCTTATCCTCTCTAAAAGTCCTAAGAGTTTAACAAACACTTTCTTCCTCTCTCACTTGTATTCTAAACTCAAGAATTCCAGTCAATGCAAAAAGAATGTCACCGAAGACAGATGATCCTGCAGTTGCAGTGCATTTTGATGCATGAAGAGGAAACTACCTTTTGTAGTGTCTATTGCATTCACTAGACAATTTATTTTGCCTCATTCATCTCACTGCTTACAAAAAATACAATTACCAAATACATAAGACTGAGCCAATGTGACTCACGCCAGGAAAAAAACGACAACCTTCTATAGACTCAATTCCAAAAATCAAAAAAGGATTGGTAAGAAGGAAGAAGTGAAAAACAAATTAGGCTCGGTGACACCATATGTTCTCTAATTTGTCTCCTCGACATCAAAACTTTTTAATTTGTCTGAGATCTAAACTCATGGAAGGCACAAAGAACTTCAGTACAACGTAGCGAGAGATCTTAGAGGGATGAGACAGTGAGAGAGACGAGGAAAGGAGTGACAGAAACGAAAGAGATTTGAAGGGGAAAGAGTGATGATACTGTGAAAGGGATGAAGAACTTATGGTGAAGTGTGAAAAAGAGAACTTAAGGCCGACCAAAACCGGAGGATTACGGTTTAGGTTTCTGTTCCACCCCTCTGAGAACCGTCGAACAGTGGTTCGAACCTTTTTTATTTTTGTTATTTTTTTTTTCAACTCTATAAATTAGAAATATTTGGAATACAATGTATTATTGATACTATAGTTAAATATTGAATATAAAAAATTTATAAATCGGGAAAACATGACGGGATAAAATAGCGGATTAAAAACAATTTTTAAAAGAAGGAACCAAACAAGAACCGAAATGGCTATTGAACCGGTCAAAACAAATCAAAAACCGGTCAAAACCAAAATTGGAATCGAACCGAATCGAAACCAGACCAAACCGTGATAACCATGGTTTGGTTCCGTTTCTCCCGTTCCGGAACCGGCAACAACTCAAAGGACAAGCTATTAGAATTTCATTAAGATTAAAATGGGTTATACTAATGGATAAAAAGGCCTACAAATGAGACATGGCATGTGACAAAAGCTTTTAAACAAGATACAAATTAAAAGGTCTATATGGTGAAAGTTGATAGTAGTTGGCCAAGTCATAAGGCCATGCCTAGTCCCGGGTAAGATCAAGTAGACCTGAACCAACAAAATCCTACCCAACCACTTTGGGATCTCCATATCGTAAAACCACATATGTTGCTAGCAAGGAGGCAAGAACACCTATCGAAATGTAGTATGCGTACCTGAGTACCGAGTGTCGTATCCCACAAAGACTGAGAGTACTAGTAATTACCTATTATCTAGCCTACCAATTAAGCGATGGATCAAATTAAGCTAAATGAGTACCGACAAGCAAACATAAAATAGAGCAACACAGAAAGATAATGAACCAAGGAATCAAGATAAAAATAGCATCTAGATGTTGAATCCCCCTAGGACTTCCCAAACAAAACCCGACCTTGTTACTCACTCATTCATTTGTTCATTGGACCGTAGGAGTTCCTAATGTATATTAACCGCTCTCTCGAGACAATTAAACTCTAACGTCAAGTTGATTAACCAAAATCTCTTCCTAATTAAAATCCTCATGTTGCATTAACGATGATTTCTGAACTCCCATATTAAGTTTGACCTTAATCCGGAAGATTTACGTCGAATTATCTCTAGGTTTGCGTGCAACTCCTCTCACCTATAAGTGATTCTAAACATGCAATAAATCTCTCGATTACCAAGCATGCAATCAATGTCGAACTAAAACACCGACAACATTAATCCAACAACATAATATATCATAGGTGAGTCACAAATCACAAACAAGTGAACAAAGCAATAAGACGCATCATAAATTCATCCTAGGGTTCATCACATATAGATATATGTTGAGTTTAGCTCATAATTATAGAGAATATAGCAACAAAAACGAAATTAAATAAGAGAGAATAAAAAACCCATTGAGAATCCTTCAATCTTCAAGAAATCCACTAAATTTTGATGCTGAAATGCTCCCAGGATGTTCTCCCATCGAAACCTAGCTTGTTCCCTCTTGAAGACTCTGTTTTTGGTGTAAGAATGATGTCCTCCTTGTTCTGAACCCCGAAATAAACTTAAATAGATCAAAATGGGGCGGAGAAAATGAAGCTGGGTAAGACACGGATAAAGACACGTCCATGTCTTATGTTGCTATAAGTCTAGGAAGACACAGACAAAACACCTCAAGAAAAGGTCGTGTCTTCTCTTCCCAGGTCGTGTCTTGCTTGAATTTGGGTGCTTTCATAAGGCAGTACAAGACACGGATAAAACACTTCAAGACACAACCACTAGAACCTATGAAAACAACTCAAATATAACCAAACTGATAGGAATTCGACATTAAAAATTATGTGTAAATAGGCATTCATCAAACTACCCCACACTTAAGATTTTGCTCATCCTCAAGCAAAGAAAAGGTAGAACAGGGGCGACATCCTAACAAAATCAATCTAGTGTGGCATGGGACTCATGTTACAGAATAACGAGAATAAACTAAACAATGGAGAATTCCAAATATGCATGAGGTACTAATAAACTCAATTGACCCCAAATTTGCACAAGTGAGAGCTCAAATAATCAAAGTAATCGATTTGGATTGATTGTCCATTCATCACATCCATTTGCTTTGCAAAGCAACACATTGAACAATTTAGGCAAATACGGTTCACATTCAATCTGTGTTTAAAAAATTCAAAAAATTCAACCAACTTAATAACTTACTTGTTACAAACACAATCAGTAAATTAAAGGTTCAATTTTTTTTTGCTTTTGCACTTATTAAGGTTTCCACCATAAAGGAAATTTTCATTTTTCATGCAAAAACCTCTCATTTGTGATTAGTGCCCCTGATTACTTAGAAAACCCCTTATGGCAGTGCTTTGCATACTCATGTCTGAAGACAGCGGAGTATATTATGAACCCCATGTATTTGTCCTTGTTTAGGTTCAGACAAGTTACGAGAAACCCTTGATTTCTTATTTTAATTTTTTTTATTTTTTTCTTCTTAGTTTTTAATTTTTAAGAACCTTCACGCCCTTGTTCAAGGGAATCAATGATTTGAATGGAATGAAAAAGTCAAAACTGAAAAAATTTGATTACAAGCTCGAAACCTATGCCAATTCAGAACAACCAATCCTAAGTCTCAAAGTAATAAAAGCATATTCAAAATTCTCAACAGTTCAATTCATTGAAATAATCACACAACATGCATACCCACAACCACCATAAAAAGATTTTAATTAAGGATGGTAATCCCCTACCCCACACTTCATATTGGTCATTGTCCTCAATGTTAATAGTAAGTGCACAATCAATTGAAATAGGGAGAGGAAAAATAAAAAGTTATGGGACTTCCCTGAATAGTGGTTCATTGAGTTGAAAATAGGTGTGGATATCATCTAAAATTTGGAGAATCCTTACAAAATAAAATAAAAATAGAAAACATTAACATCAATGTAACATGACAATATATAATTCCACCTGTGACTCTAATATCGACAAACGAAAGAAAGCAGAAAATGTTCCAAATGTGAGCACCTGAGGACACAAAAGCATATGAAACTTGTTCAATAAAAGCAAGCACAAATGAAAATACAACACGTATTAAAAACAAAAAATCATAAACGAAACAGTTGAAAAGATGTAGCTTGGGTTGCCTCCCAAGAAGTGCTTGTTTGATGTCATTAGCTTGACGTTGAGGAGTGGAGGCTTTCATAGAGGTTCATGTGTGAGATGAGGCACAATCCTTCTAGTCTCACACACCAGCTTGCAGCATCGAGTCACTTTGTCCTTAACTCACCACACAAAGTACCACACTATTGAACGTTTTCTTTTCGGACTAGATTGCTTCGTTCCTTGTTTTACCTTCTTGTGCTTTTTAACTTTTACGCCCTTTTTCTTGGCTCGTGTCATGATCTCTTGATCTGGGGTTCCTCTTTCAGCTTCCTTCCCTGTAAGTCCTGCACCAAAATAGAAGAAACATCATGGTCTACAATAAGTAAAGCATGTTTTGATTCATTGTTGGTAGAGTGTTGAATTTTTAAGCCCTTGATTTTAACATGCTCACATTCAACCCTAAGAGTTAAAGTCTTCTCATGAACATCAATTATAGACCTAACAGTAGCTAAAAATGGTCATCCTAGAATCAAAGGCATTTCAACACTATATTGCATGTCAAGAACTACAAAATCAACAGGAAATGTCAAATCATCAACCCTAACCAGAATGTTCTCTATCATGCCCCTAGGATGAATGACAGATTTATCAGCTAGTTGCACTTGCATCCTAGTAGGTGGAGGTTCTACCATATTCAAGTTCTTAAACAATTCATATGACATCACATTGACACTAGATCCTAAATCTGTTAATGCACTATCAACATGCAAATCACAATATAAAAAGAAATAGAAAAACTTCCTGGGTCTTTCAGTTTTGCAGGCATCTCATTTTTGAAGACTGTAGAGCATTCCTTTCAAGGTTGGTGGGTGGCCATTCAAGCTGTGCAATAACATTAAGAATTCCATGCTTCCTTTTGCCTTTTCGCTTTCTATTGTTGTGGTTTCTTTTTTTGTCTCACTTTTCTTCTTGCCACTTCCAAAAGAAATTGTATTCATATGTTCTCTTCGATAGAGAGAGGGAGGATATGGCAGACGCGGGTTGTACTCACGTAGTACTCTGTTTGGCTCCACCTCGTCTGCTTTCTTTTCTTCACTCATCTTTAGAGCCTTTTCTATTACACTAACTTCTTCCTTCACATCACATTGGTCTCCTCCATTTAGAAAAATGGAATGTACCTACTCCTTAGGATTTGTCTCTGTATTGCTAGGCAAAGAGCTCGGTTGCCTTTCAGATAGCATATTAGCTATATGCCTAACTTGATTTTCAACATTGTGAATGCAAGCATCATGGTTTTGAATGGAAGTCTCTTGATTCTTTAATGATCTCTCTGACCGTGTAAAACGAGTTTCAGATGCCTAAAAGAACTTGGTCATGAGATCTTCAAGGCTAAGCTTCTTCTCTGGAGTTGGTTATTATTGTTGGAATCTTGGTGGTTGGATTTGTTGGAGAATTTTGGTCTATCTTTGGAAACCATTTATGGAGCGGAAACTACTTTAAATGTAAGAGAAAAATCAACACCAAGATTTAGAGTGGTTCGGCCAACTCGATGTCTACGTCCACTACCTAAGTCTCACCACTTAGGATTTCCACTGTAACGATGATTGATTAAGGCTCAATCCAATAAGGCCAATACAGGGTTGATTATGTCTCACACTTCTAAAGCCTACAATGTTGTTTTATATAGGCTTACAACAAACCTATCTACCTTCAATCAAATACTTTGATTGTTACAAATATGTGTTCCCAAAACACAGATTTAAATCTATGCCCAACCCCAAGTATGTTTGCAAGTGAATAGCTCAAATGGTTTAGAAAGGTAGAAGTGAGAGAAACAATAATAGCAATGTATAGCAAATGACTCTCTTGTCTTCTTTCTACTATAAGATGTCTATTTATAGTCACTCTTAAAGATATAGTTGTTTGAGCCTTGAAGTAGACGTTGTGAGAAACAAACAAATTTTGTTTTAATTGATGTCACCTTCAACAACGTGCATTGTACATCATCTATGTGTGTTGTACTTTGTTCCAACTAAGTTTTGCGTGACTTGATAGAATTCTACGCGCCTTACAAGAACATCAGTAGCCACTGCCTTGACTGGATTGGCGTGACTTGTACACGTTCTACGTACATTGATCATCTATCAACGTGCGTTGTGCCTTTTTCTGTGGGATTTAATCTTTGTTCCATAAGATGCACATTCACCCAATCATTATACAATGTACGTTGTAACTTTTGCAATGTGTGTTGTCCACTTCATCTCAAGATCACACCTTTAATCCATATCAGCGTGTCAGAGAATATTCAAATTCAAATACCAAGGTGCGTCTTGGCTTTGTCCTCATCTGATCATCGTCTACGTGACTTGCATCTTATGTAATGTGCATTGATCAAGACCTGATGCTCATTTCCTTCTGGAATGAATGATCTACGCGCCTTGTATTCATTGTAGCATGTATTAACGTGACTTGTATAGGCATAATGTGCTTTGTATCAATATTTCAGCAAGTCTGCAACTTAGCATAGCTTTCATGGATGTTTTGCAATCACCATCATCAAAACTGAACTCAACAGGATTTGTCTCTGCTGTCCTTGACCTCCCCAATAGAATTTCTAGGGGTTTCTCCACCCGTGATTATAATTGTTGTTCTAGATGTTGTTTTCAAAATTGTATGAATTACCCACATTGTTTACAACCTCATTGCAATCTAAGCTTTCATGTCCTCAACCACATAATTCACATAATGATGCATGAGTAGTTTGTTGCACCATGGAAAGACCCTTGATCTTCTTACTCAAAGCTTCCATTTGTATTGCCAAAGTCGTCACTCCATCTATATCATACACCCCAACTGGCTGATTTTGCTTAGAACGAGTAGTGTGCCAATGATAGTTTTTCATAGCCATTTCCTCAATAAGATCTTGAGCCGCTTCTAGTGTTTTATTGTTTAGAGTTCCTTCAACTGCAGCATCAACCATCTGCCTTGTTCCTTGGTTTAACCCATTGTAGAATTTTTGAACTTGTAACCATGTTGGCAAACCATGATGTGTGCATCTTCTCAACAACTCTTTAAATCTTTCCCAAGTGTCATATAGAGATTCTGACTCAATCTATGCATAAGAAGAGATTTCATTTTTTATCTTCGTAGTCTTGGTAGGTGGAAATTATTTTAGTAAAAATTTCTTTTCCATTTGATCCCAAGTAGTGATAGAACATCTGGGTAAAGAATTGAGCCACTCCTTTGCTCTTCCTTTCATTGAGAATGAGAATAGCCTCAATCTAATTGCATCATTCAAAGCTCCATTTATCTTGAAAGTATTGCAAATTTCAAGAAAATTTTCCAAGTGTACATTAGGATCCTCATCTTGCAAACCATCAAACTAAACCAATTGTTGCACCATCTGAATGATGTTCGGCTTTATCTCAAAATTATTCACCGCAACAGATGTTCTAAGAATGCTAGATTCAATTCCCTTAAAGTTTGGTCTAGCATAATCCAACATAGTCATCGGTTGTTCAGCAGTCGCAGCTACTGGTATCTCTCCTGCCACGTTTTGCTTCATTTCGAATTGCCTCTGTCTATCTATTTCTGCTCTTTGTCTACGTTCGCGTCTAAGGTTTCAAAGTGTTCTTTCAATTTTAGTATCCACTTCAATTAAACCAGACGGATTTCTTCTGGTCATACACTAACAAAAAACTACAAGAGTAACAAACACCAGAAAATCAAAGCGTAATTCCAAAGATACAAAAATTGAAACCAACAAAAGAAAATATATTAAACAAGAAAAACAAATAAAATAAAATAAAATAGCTAGATTAAAAAATACAAAGTGTTCTTAATATCTTAGTCCCCGGAAATATCGCCAAAAACTTGGTAGGCAAGCACACCTATTGTACTGTATTACATGGACCTGAGCATCGAGTGTCATATCCCACAAAGACTGATAAACGCTTATTTATGCATGTTTAGTTGTTTGATTCTATATTGTTTTAGATATAAATTGAGTGTTTATCATGAGTTTTGGTACTTTTATATTTTCCTTTTTGCTTTTTTGGTCGATTGATGGTGCTTTGATGGAATTGGGCAAGGACGAGCCAAAACGGAGCAAAAATGATGATTTTTAGGCTCTCGGGAAAAGACACGGGCATGGCAGGGAAAGACATGATGGTGGTTGTGTCCGTGTGTTGGTCTGGTATCGTAAAAACATGAATTTTAATGAAGACACAGACATAAATTGAAAGACACTGGCATGTCTTTGCCCGTGTCATTCTAGAGAGTGTTATTCAGGCTTTTTAAGCCTTAGAACGAACCCTAGCAAGGGGGTTTCCAATGTACATCAAAAGAACGACTCTTTCATAGGAAAATCATAGGATTTTAGTAAGAGATTACTCTTGGAGTGGAATTTATATCAAGATGAAGAAGATTACTCAAAAGGATTGGAAGATCTCGTCATGGGTTCTCTTTCTCTCTCTAGGTTTTCTTTGAATCTTGTTGTATTATTCTCTTTGATTATGAACTAATTCTTTTCATGCATCTAGATGTGATGAATCCTTGGACATATTTATGATTGGGATTGTATTTTTTGATTCATTTATTCAAGGATTGATGATTCATCTATGATTTATTATGGTTATTGTTGAATTAGTTTTGGATCCATATTGATTTGACATTGATTCATGCGTGGGCAATAGAGAGATTCATCGTCTGATTAGATCACTGATAAATGAAAGGAGTTTCATGCAAACCTAGAGATATTTCGACATAAATCCTTTGGATTAGGATCAAAACTAATAGTGAAATTCACAAAATGATAAAGCAACAATAAGGGTTTTAACTAGGAAGAGATTTCGGTTAATCAACCTAATCGTTAGACAGTAGCTAAATCGAGAGAGAGGTTAATATATCAAAGGAATTTACACGGTCCAATTTACTTGAATGAATTTTTGTAGAACATATTACCTTAGCTTAGAATGTTCTAGGCGGATTCAACATCTAGGTGCTACTTTTACATTGATTACCGAGTTAATTCTCTTGTGTTGTTTGTTCTATTGCTTGAAAATTGTTTGGTTTCATTAAAATTTATTTAAATTCAATCCATTCGATATTATAGCTTAGATAATAGAGTGAAAGAAAGTATCTAATAATCATAGTCTCTGTGGGATATGACACTCGGTACTTGGTCCACGTACTATAGTCGATAGGTGCACTTGTCTTAAGTCTGTAGGTTTAGGTGGACGCTACCAAGTTTTTGGCACCATTGTTGGGGACTAGGATATTAGGAAAACTTGAAATTTATTAATCTATCCATTTATTTTTTTATTTTTTTTGTTTTTATTGTTTCTATTGTTGTTATTTTATGTCTTTTTGGAATTACACTTGGTTAGTCTGTGTTTGTTTGCATTTCAAGTTTTTGTTAGCATATGACCCATAGGAATCTCTTTGAATTGATTGATGCAGATACTGAAATTGACAAAACTGTCTTTAGAACTTTAGAAATAGACTCAAACAAAGAGAATAGGAGATAGCAGAGAAAGGGAAGCAGCAATGGAGGATAATGATCAGGGTCAGAGAGAACAACCTCCTGGCATGGTTGTTCAGGAAAATCCAATATTTCAACCTATTACTATGTCAGATTATGGTAGACCAAATTTGACGGGGATTGAGTCTAGTATTGTGAGACCAGCTGTTGCGGCCAATAATTTTGAGATAAAGCTGAACATTATTCAGATGGTGCAACAGTTTGTGCAGTTTGATGGATTGCAGGATGAGGACCCAAATGCTCATTTGGCCAGCTTTTTGGAGATTTGTGGCACCTTCAAGATCAACAGGGCCATCAATGATGCAATAAGGTTGAGACTTTTTTCGTTCTCACTTAGACCTAGAGCAAAGCAGTGGCTTAATTCTTTGCCAATGGGTTCGATTACTACCTGGGATCATATGGCAAATAAATTTTCACTGAAATACTTTCCACCTACCAAGACTACCAAGCTTAGGAACGACATCTCTTCCTACGCACAGCTTGAGTCAGAATCTCTCTATGATACTTGGGAGAGGTTTAAGGAGTTATTGAGGAGATGTCCACATCATGGGTTACTGACATGGTTGCAGGTTCAGACCTTCTACAATGATTTGAACCACAGTACTAGACAAACGATAGATGTTGCAGCTGGGGGTACGTTGAATAACAAGACACCAGAGGCTACTCAAGATTTGGTAGGGGAGATGGTTATGAATAATTATCAGTGGCACACAACACGTTCTAAAGCCAAGTAAGCCAACCGGGGTGTACACTGTAGATGCAGTGATGACTCTAGCTATACAATTTGAGGCTATAAGGAAGAAGATTGATGGACTGTCTGTGGCACAGCAAGTAGCTCAGATAGGGAGTGGTGAGGTGACTGAGGCCATGAGACCCAGAATTATGTGGAACAGGTGAATTATATTGGTTATGAGAACAATCCTCATAATAACCCCTACAACAATACTTATAATCTAGGGTGAAGGAATCACCCGAACTTCTAGTGGGGAGGTTAGAATCAGCAAATACATAATTAACCACCTGGGTTTCAACAGCCACAACAGCTACTAAAGCCAAATTTTAAGGAGCCAATGACTAAGTATGTGGAGGCCTCTGGAAAAGCAATTTACACAGATCGAGTCAACCTTATCAAATCAGGAGATGTCAATCCAGAATCAATAAGCATCTCTCCATAACATAGAGCATCAGATTGGTCAAATAGTTCAGTTGCTTTCTGAAAGGAAACGGGGCTCCCTACCAAGCAACACTGAGACGAATCCTAAGGAGCGTGTACATGCCATTTTGTTTTAGCAAGAAGGATGATTGTGAAGGGAATGAGCATAAGGTAAAGCCAAAAAGGGTGCTTCGTGAATACAAGCCTCAGATTCTTTATCCTGTAGAGCTCTTCAAGAGGAAGCATGTGAAAGCAGCTTCGCGGGATGTTGAGAAGGCACCCGCCAAACACAAGCAACAACAACCTATGGTTGAGGTTGAAAAGAAGGAAGAGAAGGCCGACCATAGTCAGACATCACCTAAGCTACCTACAAAGGTAAAAAAAAACCTAGGGATTTTCTTTATCCCTCTTACTATTGGTAGTTTAGACCTTGATGATGCATTGGCTGGCTTAGGTTCTAGTGTTAATGTGATGTCATGTGACTTGTTTGAAAAGTTGGACTTAGGAGAACTCACACCGACTAGGGTGCCTGTGCAATTAGCCAATAAATCTGTTGTGCATCCTAGAGGTATTATAGAGAATGTTTTGGTTAGGGTAAGACATTTGACATTTCCTGTTGATTTTATAATCCTTGACATGATGTGTAATTTGGAAACGCCTTTGATTCTAGGACCACCATTTTTAGCTTCTTCTAGGTCCATTGTTGATGTATATGATCTAGTGTTAACTCTTAGATTCGGGACTGATAGTGTTGAAAGTAAGGATTCTAAGGTTAAACGCCAAGTCTTCAACATTTTGTTTTATTTGTCATAGTATTTTTGAAATTTTGTTTTAGTGTATATGTTTTGATGTGCCTAACTTTCTAGGTTCGATTGATGTTTGATGGTGTTTTATTATGTAATTGAATGCTAGATTCAAGGGCACATGATGTTTTCTTTTTTTTTTTGTTTCATCTGTCATTTGTTTTGTTGATGTTTTTTGCGAGGCCCACTGCCACTTGCAAGGATCAAACCACCAATCATCGTGATCAACTTGTTTTAGGGAAGTTCCACAACTTTATTTTCTTTCCCTTAATTATCCTATTGTTGTGCTTGATTGCTTTAATTTTGTGCATTGGGGATAATGCACCATTTAAGTGTGGGGTGGGGGTTTAAGAGGATATAATTTTTTTATCAAGTTCTTGATATTATGGCTGTGGGATGCATGTTATTTGTTGATGTAAATAGGTTGAATAGTTGAGAATCTTTAGTATGCATTTGTTACCGAGAGATTAGAATTGCATATCTTGAATCTGCACTAGTTTGTAGCTTGTAATCAAATTTCTTGTTTTGGCGTTTCACCTTTATGACTTGTTATATAATGAAATGGTTAACTTTAAATGAATTTGGGCATAATTATTGAATGAATGAACAAAAAAAGGTTGCTCTTAACTTGCTTGAACATAAACTAGGACAAGTAAATGGATTTCGACAACTACTCCACTGTCTTGACATAAGTATGCAAAGCACTGCTATGACGGGTATTCTAAGTAACCGGGAGCACTCATCACCAATGAGTTATTTTTACGTCAAACGGAATATCCTGAGTGGTGGAAATCAAAATAAGTGCAAAAGAAGCACAAAGTTGAACTCGATATTTATAGACTGTGTTTGTAGCAATGCAAGTCATTGAGATGGTTGAATCTATATAAGTGTGCAAACTTCAGTTTAATTATTGCCCGAAGTGCTGAATGTCACATACGTTCACTGAATTAATGAGTTAGAGGGGTGGTCAACTTATTTTTTTTAGCACATAATGTGAATTCCCATGCCATTTCACAATGAGATTGGTTAAAATATTTTTCCCCTTATCTTACTTCTTTCTTTGATCGAGGACAAGCAAATGTTCAAGTGTGGGGTAGTTTGATAAACGCTTATTTATACATGTTGAAGTGTTTGATTATATATTGTTTTAGATATAAATTGAGCATTTATCATGAGTTTTGGTTCTTTTATAATTTCCTTTGTGCTTTTTAGGTTGATTGATGGTGCTTTGATAGAAATGGGCAAGAACGAGCCAAAACGGAGCAAAAATGACGATTTCTAGGCTCTCAGGGCAAGACACGGGCATGTCATGGAAGGACATGGTCGTCGTGGTGTCCGTGTGTTGGTATGGATAGTAAAAACATGAATTTTAATGAAGACATGAACAAAAACTGAAAGACACTCACATGTCTTTGCCCGTGTCATTCCAGAGAGTGTTATTCGGGCTATTTAAGCCTTGGAACGAACCCCAGCAAGGGGGGCCACCATTGTACATCAAAAGAACGACTCTTTCAGAGGAAAATCATGGGTTTTTAGTAAGAGATTTCTTCCAGAGTGGAATTTACATCAAGATGAAGAAGATTACTCAAGAGGATTGGAAGAGCTCATCATGGGTTCTCTTTCTCTCTCTAGGTTTTCTTTGAATCTTATTGTATTATTCTCTTTGATTATGAACTAATTCTTTTGATGCATCTAGATGTGATGAACCCTAAGACATATTTTTTATTGGGATTATGTTATTTCATTCATTTATTCAAGGATTGATAATTCATGTATGGTTTGTTATGGTTATTATTGAATTGCTTTTGGATCCATATCGATTTGACCTTAATTCATACGTGAGCAATCAAGAGATTCGTCGCATGATTAAATCACTCACAGATGAAAGGATTTGCATCCAAACCTAGAGATAGGTTGACATAATTCCTTCGGATTAAGGTCAAACTTAATAGAGGAGTTCATAAAACGGTAATGCAACGTTTGGATTTTTAATTAGGTAGATATTCCAGTTAATTAACTTGACGTTAGAATTTCATTGACTCGAAAGAGTGATTAGCATATCTTAGGAACTTCCACTGTCCAATTTCTTAAATGAATGTTTGAATAACACATTACCTTAGCTTAGATCATTCTAGGGGGATTCAACATCTATGTGCTATCTTTTGATCGATCGCCCACATTAACTCTTTTCTGCATTGTTTGTTCTTTTGTTTGACAATTGTTTAGTTTTATTTCGATTCATTCCAATTGATATTGTAGGTTAAATAATAGAGAGATAGTGAGTAGCTAATAATTGTAGTCTCTGTGGGATACGATACTCGGTACTCAAGGTCCACTTTCTATAGACGATAGGTGCACGTGCCTTTAGTCTGTAGGCGTAGGCTAGACGGATACTAGCATGCAAAATCATTGTGGATGGAGCAAATATCAGCCGAGGTTGGAGAGGGAAGGTTACATTTTCTCCTTTAGCTTCAGTTGTTTCATCAAGAAAGTTTTCTAGACTAGACTGGCAATGATTGATTATTATATTGAAAGTTGATGTTTAAGGATCTATTAAGGCAGATAGACAAGTTCTGCAAGTGCTTCCTTAGGACAATGTTAGTTTGAAGTTCCTCTTAGAAGCAATAGGAGATGTAAGCAACAGTGAAGTTGATCTTTTTGTTGCTATTAAAGCAATTCTTTTGGGTTTTATTGATGGAGCACCCAGTTCTGTGAAGAGTTATGCTGAAAGAAGAGGTGTTTTACTGACAAGTCAAAGAAGCATTTTGGTGACTAGGGTGAGGAGGATTTGTATGCATCATTTGTATGAGAAACTTTCAATAATTACTAGAAAAAAAGGCTATTGCATTGGGGTTGAGAAAGAAAAGACCTTGTTAAGAATATGAGGGTTGTTTGGCACCCACTTTGAGGACAAAATGGATCTTAAAAGGGAAGAAATGAGGTCCTAAGATTAGAGATGAATAATATTAGTCTAAGGTAGCTATTATTGTTTTGTATTAATGCAGGTATATTCTAGATTGGTGAGGTGGCTAATCAACTCCCCACAAGCACACGAGTGTCGATATACTTTTACCAAAGAGTATTCCAAAGTTATCGAATCCATGAGAATGAGTACTAATGGTGATCAATTCGTAAAACAAAAGCAATAAATACTATTATTTGATTTTTGGGTTTTTTGATTTAGAAACACACAATTAATAATAACAAGCAATTCGAAGAGAAAGGAGATAAACAATTAATGATAAAGCATTAGGACTTTTGAGATTTCAACTAAAAACTTCTATTTGCTATATTGACGAATGTGGTTTTGGGATTGAGTGTTCACTCCATTTAACTCGTTTAAAGCCTCTCTTGAGTTCATTTAAGCTATGCCTACATTTATTAGAAGAGTCATCTAGGCATCATCTAACTAAATTAGACTCTTTAAGCCTCTTAAGAATTTCATCGAACACCTTACCTACATAAAATATATCTATCCTAAGCTAGGAAAGTTTAATGCTTTTGGACCTCATCTAGCCTTTATCTCTCGATCCTTCAACTAGATTTGTCTAAACTATAGTCATGGTAATTAAGCACAATAATAGTCAATCAAAACAAGTCATTAATTCAAATCCAAGGCATCTTTCAAATAAGGAACTTAAAACACAATACTCATTCATAATAATATCAAATAATCATCAATAGTTTACATCTCTAAGTCCTAACTAACGATTTAAGCCATCATAATAAAAGAAAACAAAATAAAACAACAACAAATAAAATGAAACATAGTCACCAAACACAAAATTGAGGAAATAGAAGAGAGATTGATGTAGAAAATGCGTCCTCAATGTTAGCCTTGAGAGAGGATCCCCTTAGCCTTCAAGCTCTTCTCTTTCCCCTTGAAAACCCTAAACTAACGTTCTATCTAAGAAAGGAAACAAATGGGTTTTTTTTATGTGTGGAGAATGTTCTTGAATGAGCAATTAAGAGGAGTATTTATACCCCTCATGTGACATCAAAACCCTTTAATAATTGCTAACAAAAATGCCCCCTACTTGTGCCTTAGTCCCCACCCTTTTGTCTTTGTCTGCCACACCTTTTTTTCACCTTTAGGGAGGGCTACGTCCGTAGACTTCAGAGCCATGACCATGGCCCTCTCATCCTTAAAATCATGGTCGTGGCGTGTGTGCCACAACCGTTGTGGCTGACTCCATAAAGGCTACGATTTGTACACATCATGGCCACGGTCATGGCCTTTGGCCCTCTTTGTCTTTCCAAATGTCACGACCCGTTTTCGGACCATGATCGGCGTACAAGGCGAACATTCTAAGGGAGTTTGACTCATCTTGTACAAGCCTCAGAGGACTAGATACTTTACCCAATTTAGTTAATTAAAACCATTGGTAAAATAAATAAATAAATAAATACAAGATAAAAACATAATATATATATATATATATATATAACAAAACGGTGATAAGTCAAATGTAATCAAAATAATATATGAGTATATGAGTATAAACAAAATACAAAAGATACCCAATACCCAACAACAACCCAGTGTAGAACTCTACAACAAACATATACAAGCTCGATCAAATAGGCACTCACTGTCAAAAGAAATGTCTCACAGATCCTCGATCACCAAACGGTCGTCGGATGTCAAAATTTGCCTGAAAAATATTAAGGGAAAGAGGGTGAGAAAATCTAAGCGAGGGATGACACTATAGATCGCTTCATACATGCATCACAAAGACGTTTTTGAAAATAATTCAACAATATTGCATGCTCATAGATATACTATAATATACATGCTACTAATAATAGTGTTCCTAAAATAGTTCCAAAACGACCAAAGTAAACAACATACGATCAGATGATATCATTTTCCAAATATTAATACATATTTCATATGTATATCAGATCTTATAATGAGACTATAAACTAAAGCGGTTGTGCCACTAAATAATAAAATATGTATAATAACAGATACTAAAGTGACTGTGTCACTGAGATACATGTGTCTGGTCAAATATGTGGCTACCGTAATACCTAGGTAACAAGAGCCTTCTCAGAGCGGTGGTATACCAAAGGCTACATTTAACCCAGTAGCATAGACATCCCATATATATATAAAATCCATACAAACAGGCATATATATCCAAGTATAAATCAGAAAACTGTAACATATAAAGTTTAGGAAAATACTGAAAACCAATTATCACATACTGGTATAATTTAACCAACCTATTATTAGTCGTATTAAAAATGAATACTCAACATGGTAAAAACTATAAGATTGCAAAAGACACGTCCTAAGTGTCTAAATGTGGCACCACACTCATCTGGAGTCCAAATCAAAAGCTAGACCAATCGCACACCACTAGTAGGGGAATCATCTCGATGGCAGGGCAGGAAGCTAAAATAGTTACAAATCAAACATATCAAGATATAATACTAGCATTGTGGTGGTACATATTGAATAAAGTGCAATGCAGATGCAAATGCTAAAAACCTATTTCGATCGAAGATCTATCGCTCTCGACTCGAAGATCAGAATCTGCGTAAACTTATAGTCTAGTCCTCAAAATATTCAAAGTATCTTATTAGACTCTAAGATATATATATAAATATCACTTTTAGTCCCTCTGGAACATGTCTTACTTGAGTAACTTAAATGCTCACCGAGTAAGAATGCATTGAGGTTACTCGAGTAATCCAAAAGTCTTACTCGAGTAACACATACCCCTCGATTACTCGAGTGAACACAATGACTTACTCGAGTAATACAACACCCAGATTAATTGAGTACACAAACTAGTTACTCGAGTAATGCATCTTCTAGATCAAAAATCACTCAAAACAACCCAAAATCCTTTTAACCTAAAAACAACCTATGCAATCCACTTGGTTCCTAATCATACAATTATTCTCCAATTATCTTATATGTAGTCAGAACCTCAAACTTATCAATCACCTCAATTCATAATAGCATCAAAATCGCACCCCAAACATGAAATATGAACTAAAAACAAAGAAACCAAATAGAAGGCAATATTTTTACCTCGAATCCGTGAATATATGGGTGATTTAGCAAGAGAATCAAAGGAAAAATGTATCTGGGTGTTTAGGGAAGGATCTGAGGGTGAAAAATGAAAAAACTCGTCGAATAAATTGGTTTTATATGTCACTAATCAATTGCACCGCTTGCCCAGAAACATGGCTTCCTCGAGTAAGCCAATATGCTTACTTGAGCATAACACTCTTCCAATACGGGAATTATGCTTCGTTTACTCGAGTAAGATCTTGTGTTACTCGAGTAATCCATCCTAGACATGGCCAAAACTGAACCAAACCACCAATTTGAACCGAACCGGATCGACCAAAACTAGACAAACCAAAACCTGAATCGGACAAATCGTTCCCCATGCGGTCTGATTCAGGTTCAGGTTTTTAGAATACCGGCTGTCACTACCCATTTTCGGACCATGACCGGCATACGAGGTGAACCGTCTAAGGAAGCCCGATCCATCTCGTAGAAGCCTCAGAGATACATAAATTCTACCCAAATTATTCATTAATCCAAATATTTAATATTCATAAAACATTTTATACTAAAAGTATGTATTTATGTAAAAATAAATATAAATTTAATAGGGTAATATCGAGTAAGTGTAAAATCAATATCCACAATACAAAATATAGCCCAGTAACTCAACAATAACCCGATGTGGAGCTCTAATAACAAAAACAAAGGTAGAGCACGAATGAGGGGCACTAACTACTATCAAAAATGCCTCACTAGGATCGAGATACCGGAAAGTTGTTGAGCGTCAAAAGACTTACCACTGTTGGTAACTCCAAGTCGTGTGCCAGATAGTTCTGTTCATGCCTCTTAAGTTGCCTCGATGCATATGCAATTACTTTACCATGTTGCATTAATACATAACCTAGGCCAACTCTCGATGCATCACAATACACCGGAAAAGCTCCAGAACCCAAAAGTAGTACCAACACCGGCGCACTAGTCAAACATTCCTTCAACTTTTGAAAGCACTCCTCACATCTATCACATCAAACAAACTTAACTCCCTTTTGAGTTAACTGAGTCATAGGATCTGCAATCCTGGAAAAATCTTGGATAAACCTCCTATAATACCCGGCCGGCTAAACCAAGGAAACTCCAAATCTCCGAAGTAGTCTTAGGCCTCTCCCAATGGATTACTACCTCTACTTTTTTTGGGTCTACCATAATTCTCTCTCTCGACACCATGTGTCTAAGAAATGCTACTTGTTCGAGCCAAAATTAACACTTTGAGAATTTAGCGTAAAATTGATGTTCTCGCAAAGTCTGCATTACTGACCTCACATGGTCCTCGTGCTCTTCCCTACCCCTCGAGTATATTAGAATGTCATCAATGAAGACAATCACAAACCGATCCAAATATAGTCTAAACACCTTGTTCATCAAATCCATTAATGTCGCTGGTGTGTTAGTCAAACCGAACGACATTACTAGGAACTCGTAGTGACCATATCTAGTCTAGAATGCAGTCTTAGGAATGTCCTCACCTCTAATCCTCAACTGATGATATCTCGACCTCGAGTAGATCTTAGAAAACCATTGTGCACCCTGCAACTGGTCAAACAGATCATCTATTCTCGAAAGTGGATATCAGGTCTTCACAACTTTTGCCCAAACCCTCTAGAAGTTATAATTTAACCATTTGCCAAATATCACCTTTAGTCCTTATTTTTCAACCAATCACAACTCTCCTTTCATTCTTAAATTTCCAGAATTAAATTTCAACAACCCAGAATCATTTTGGCTCAACCAACCCGAAGTCTTCATCATTTTTACCAATCATAAACATCATCCTTCTTCCTTATTAAACCCAAAAATCATTCAAACCAATTTTTACTCATTCAAGAAACTCCAAACCATCCAACACAAAGCCACTCAAATCCGCCCAAATCATACCAAACCGAAGCTACAATAGCCATGTATATTAAGCAATTCAAATTATGCAAAAATAGTAAATGGAAGTAAAGAACAAGTCTTGAAGTTGAAGGCTTACCTCAAGGTTGAAGAAGAAAGACACGACAATGAAGAGAGAGAGAGACGGAAGTGAAGGACATAAATGGGTGTGGAGTTGACTTAAAAAGGCAGAAATGATGGTAGAATGGGCAACGGCATGGGCTGCTCTGACAGAGGAAGAAAGAGGAAACGAAAATTGCTGTACAGTTGACACCGAATGACACCAAAAAATGAAGACGACCAAAGCAAGTTCGACCAAACTGGGCGTCGGTTCCCACAGCAAACCACTGAACAACAGCACGCACTACTGCCAGACGACATGTAGCTTGGCTCACCCACACAGACGCATGGTCGTCCCTCTTCCTAACATTCTGAATTTTCTTTCAACTTTTCATCAAATCCCATTTAATTAATCAATTCTAATCACTTCCAAAACCTC
>CAODLS010493567.1:0-14378 GCA_948243855.1 Flueggea neowawraea | reverse complement strand
TTTTCTCTATTTGCTTTGGCTGTGTAGATTCGACCATTATGGAGACATTACTTTCAGAATACACAAGGACTTATATTTGTGGTGGACAGCAATGACAGGGAAAGAATTTCAGAAGCAAGAGATGAGCTTCATCGAATGCTTAGTGAGGGATATTTACTGAAACTCTCTAACTATGACCAAACATCCAAAGATTCCAAGTAACATGTTCATTTGACAATGAAGCGGCTACACCAAGGTGTTTTAAGTATTAAATTATCAAATATCAGAAAGGTATCTAAATATCGAGTGATTTAATGAAATAAGTATTAAATTGTGGCGTAAAACGACAATTTTTTGGTAACAGGATGAATTACGAGATGCAACTCTACTAGTATTTGCCAACAAGCAAGATCTTCCAAATGCCATGACTGTTTCAGAAATCACAGACAAACTTGGCTTGCATGCACTGCGTCTGCGACGTTGGTAATTTTGTATTTCCAATCAACCAATTCCACAGATATGTGGGTAGGCATAGTTTTGGTGTTTGTTTCAGTATGTTCTGATTGGGGTGACAATACAGGTTCATTCAGGCAACTTGTGCCACATCTGGGCAGGGACTTTATGAAGGGCTTGATTGGTTGTCCAGCAATATCTCTAGCAAGGCATGTCAATTCTCAATTAGTGACTAAAATTTCATCATTAAATTAACATTATTAATGTTTTTTTCCTTGGTCTGCAGGGATAATTCAAGCAGCCAACATATATAGCCTGCAGCTGTCTTACCCATTTCCATATCAGAATTTTACTTGTGTTAAAGCAAAACTTTGCTTGTTACTACTTGTTTAAGCATTCAAGGGTGATGTGTTTCTATTACTTTCAAACAAGAAATTAAATATTATTGATGGATTATACGTGTGTAACACTGGAATTCATTGTATCATATAAACAGTTCTTTTCTCTTAAATTTTGGGTCTAATTTCTTTCAAAAAAATATGTTGTAGCCTGTAGGGAGAAAATTGTGCTAGACATTTCGATTTTTGCAGATGTATTGGAGTCAGTCCTAATTTAAATTTTAGGTATTAATTCCATCCAAAAACATTACAACGGATTGTATCATAATTCTCACTTACAGGGAGCAATTTCATAAACAAATCAAACGACCTACTGTTATGGACGACAAGTCGCTCAAATACTCTGGCAGCAGAAGAAAATAGGGATGTCATCAAACCCAACACCAGCAATGTGTATGCACACATAAGGAGGGCAAGGCTTAAATGTCCTAAAGACCAAATTTGTGGCAAAGCATTTCAAATTGTTTATAATGGCGAAGCATTTTCAGGCGTCTAATAATAACACATCAGTTGTCCAAAATGTTCTCACTTCAATTCCGTTTACAATGAAACAGGCATACTGCTGATGATAAATGGGAGCAAGGGTTTAAATATCTTCACGAACAATGAACAAAGTTTGAGGAATGTAGATGGAGAGGATAATGATACAGGTGGCATTGGAGGGAGCTTCGTTTCTGATTCGATGAGTTCCTGTCAGGATGGCCAATGCAAATGTCCGAACCTTCCTGATAGGTAACGTCATTGTTGAATGTTGACAAAAATAGTGTATTGTGTTCTGAACAACGAACAGATTCTTTGTTGGATTATTAATGAACTACTTGGATATATATAAGATGACATCAGTGCGTTTTTAATAGGATGACAATTAGTACCCTACTCTACCCGACGTATATTTAGTCTATGTAGGTATAATTCGAATATAGATATATTTTTACTTTACTCGTGGTCTAATCATGTTCTTATCTATTGGATAATACTCTACCTATAACTATAACCCAGTGTAACTCACCTTTAAAGACTAGCTACTAGAAAAAAGTGTGTTAACTCATTGCTTACATCTTTATTCGACGTTATATTTTGGACAGAGAATACAATAATGGGTTTTTTACAATTTGCCAAATAAACAAGTCAAGCTTCAAATTCAGGGGCAGAAACAATGAATGAGAAAATCAAAACATAATCAATGTGTTATGTGGAAATAATGTATTAAGTTGAACAAGAAGTACTAGTAAATATCAATGGAATCAATGTAGCTGTATTGAATAAGTTCTTATGGGCCAGTGTATTCATGTTCAATTGAATGTATCGTCCATTTTCTTGCAAGAAAAAATGTCAGCAAAACTTTATTAAGGAAAGGAAATCTAAGGCTGTGATTTTAGTCCAACATGTACAAAATCCAAAAACTGTTCATGTGTTACCCATGGTGTACGCTTTGCTTGATTTATTGAGGATTTCTAAATCGCTACAGGTGAGAGTATGAATACAGTGGGGTCTTTTACAGGTCTCACAATCCAATCCTCTGCGCTGAGTTAGACATTTCAAGACAGAGCCACTCAATCACTGGCCACAACAATTAGAGAAATTTTTATAGGTTAAACCATTTCGAAAAAAGATTGTGATCAATAGATTTAGTTGATTGTGAAGTGAAAAAAGAAAAAAAAATAGATGATATCTCATTAAATATTATTGATAACTCTTATTTATAATAGAAAAATACGGCGATTATGAATATTCAATATTATGGTACAATAAATTAAATAGAATATGCGAAATAAACATAAAGTCATGAATACTAAAAGATTGAGACAAATCATTCTCGACAACCCAATCTACACATATATTCTCTTCTTGATATATATGACTAAGATGGGAATTAGTGGAATGTAAAAATTGGTGAATCTTTTAGAGTTATAATTTACTTGCATAATAATTAATATGTAATATGTGGCTTTCTTATAGAGTTGTTGTCGGTTCCGGTTCAGGAATCGGCGGTTCCAGTTTTTGGAATGGAGGAACTGGAATCAAACCGTGGTTCTCACGGTTTGGTCCAGTTCTGATTTGGTTCTGATTTTAGTTTTGACCGGTTTTAACCATTTTGATCGTTTCAACCGCCGGTTCGGTTTGGTTCGCTCTTTAAAAAAAAAATATTTTTAATCTGCTATTTTATTCCGTAATTTTTTTTTCCGATTTGTAAATTTTTTTATATTCAATAATTAAATATAGTATCAGTAATAAATTGTATTCTAAATATTTTTAATTTATAGAGTTAAAAAAATAAAAATAAAATAAAAAAGATTCGAACCAGCGGTTCGACAGTTTTAAGAGAGGTAGAACCGAAACTTAAACCGTAACCCTTTGATTTTGGTCGGCCGAATCCAATCCCTGTTCAATTCACCAGTTCCTGTTCCATTTTAGCACCTCTACTTTCTTACCAGGATTTCTTAATAATTAAATGTAAATACCAGGCCTTTAGTCTTTTTGGCATAGATATGTTTAGATGTACAAAATCATTCTTTTATTGGCTTCACTTGTAATTATAATCTGTTTTACCGGGTTGTCTCCGTATTTTGATATTATAATCTTAAATGGTGAAAACCACTCAAAATATGGAGGTGATTCTAGTAAGATTCTTTGTTCGGCCATAGCACCGGTGGCTTATTTATTAATAAAGCTTTTAAAAATGCGATGTGTGTACGTTTTCTCTGATATAGGATTCGATCTTTTGTATAAAAAAATAATCATGAATTAACTCAAGTGGTTAAATTTGAATTCCTAACTATGTAGTACTATCTTTAATTCATGGCTCCTGAATGCATTACTATAGATTGATTACCTTAACACTGTTTCTTGGACTGGTGCGTACTGAGAAGACAAGAAACAGGCTTCCTTTTTTTTTTTTCTCTCCTAACCTTGATTTATTTTCTTGCAATTCCTTTACTTGAAAAGACCAGAAAACAATGGCAGAGACTAGATAGAACAAGATGAAACTTCTCACTACTGATTTGTTTTCTACTATGAGATTTGAGATTCAGCATCAGAGAACAAACAATGGAGTACCAATATTTTGACAATTTCTCCAAGAATCTATACCAGACAGAACTTTTCACAGCTGGCTGGTTTCAACAACTTTACAAATTCTCTTCAGTCTGAGTTGTACTGCTTACTAGTTTTGTTTTGTGCTACTGTTCTTTTTATTTTTTAACCTATTGTGAATTCTCTGTTTTTTTAACCATGTTTTTTTTCTTAAAAACAAGCATTGCAAACAAGTGAAAACAAACAAATGATAGATGGTGGAGCAAATGGTAATTCACTTTTTATAAAAAAAAGAGAATCCTGTCAAATTAGTTTGACAGACCAGGACACTTAGAATTTACATGGAAAAGATTGGTAAAGAGACACAGACCGCTTTTAACTGGTGCAAATTTATCATTACTACCTACATCCGTATCTTTGCTTTGGCATCCTCAGAAATTTCTTAACATCATCAATGGCTTAAATGAACATACGAAGATTTCGACAAATGATATTTGCGTGAATCCATCAATTGCATGTTGACGACAATTCAAGGACCAACAAACATATTCTAATCTAAGGCTAGTTTGAGGCAATTGCTGTTAAAACACACACTAAAACAATGCCAACCACACAGTAAATCTGCACAAGATAAAAAAAAAAAATTGAACAATAACAGCATGGCATGATTCCAGAATTATTACTGGGAGGGACCCAACTGCATGAGCTGTTGCATTGAAAACGCTCGCAGGCTTTCTCACGAACTATGATCACCAAGACATTATTAACACCCATTAATGGCCAAACTACTTCGAAGTGAAAGCAAAACAGGCAGACCCACAGGACCACACAGATCATGATCATATATATATCCCCACAAAATCAACAGCTTGGTCATGTATTCAAAAATGTCTACTATACACTACACAACAGCTCCTCTTTTCAGGTTTCCCCAGTGTTTTAAACTATTAACATATTCTTAAATTTTTCATCTGTCCTTTCCTGTACTTTCTCTAGTAACCCATACCTTCCAAATCAAATTCTTGTGGAAATTCTCATATGTAAAAGAGCAAAAATGGCAACAAAGGTAAAGTTCTGCAACCATACAAAGTAAAAGCTCCACATCTCCTGTAGAGAGTAGCTCAAGTGATTAGATGTTTATCTTATCGACCATAGAGGTTTAAGGTTCGACTTTTCTTATTTAAAAAAAACTGTTGCATCCCCTACAAGTATTAAAATATACAAACAGGCAAACACATAACCTTTTTGACTGGCCAAACTGATACTATACCACTCATAAAATAAAAAGATGCCTGATTGATCCAGCTGGCTTAAGACGCAACTGCACAGGACTTATCTAACGTGAACTCTAAAAATCCATAAGAAAATAACTTAATAATCAATGCAGGCATTTAATTTCTCGCAACTACAACCTAAGCTAAAATTTGACTACCAAAAAAAATCATATGATTAGATAGGTGGACGCATGACAATCCGTAACAGTATTTGTAAGCATAGCCACCTGAACAGTCCAACTATTTGCTCATGGACAAGCAATCAATACATTAGTACTATTGTTTTTATTTTATCATGGCATAGAATTGAAGAAAACATTAAGAGTAATTCATCATCGAGTCAGGATCGGGTAGTTTTATTGCCTAAGGTCCTAAGTAGGTTTGGAACAGACAGAAGCAACAATTGAAAAGGCCTACTAGATTGTCTGCCTGCAGTATTTTGGTATTGCTTAGCTGAGACTTCTGCAATTATCACTCAATAAAAGGTCTCTCAAGTCTCAACCTCAATTAGTAATGGTATGAGGGCTCATATTTAACTTCAAGAGACTAACAGAATATCATCTGAGACATTGATACATTGACAATAACAACCATTTGCACAGAAAGATGGTTCTTAAGTTTATTTGGACTGCAAGCCAGGCAGAATGATCCAATAGTGTAAGAAAGAAAGACAGCAGATCAACACAACCTCTTCGTCTCAAACTAAGAAGACTGATTATCATTTTTATCTTGAGAATGAGTCAGTCCAAACATGTAGGCCTGAATGCAAAAGAAATTCATGAAAGACAAAATGGTTGCACCTTAATAAATAAATAATTAAATAAATCCGGCAATTAATAAGGAGAAAAGAGGGATTATATAGTAACATGTTTTGGCAGTAAACAGCATGATGAAATGTTCAATGACTGTTAAGCACATTGACGAACATACGATTAAGTGAGGGCAAGGGCATGTGCTGATCTTGAGCTCTGCTTCGTTTGAACCTAGGTGCTGATGATGGTGAAATAGTGGATTCAATAGCCCAGGAGTCATTTGAACTGTCAGAGTTGAACAATGCATCTATGACACCATTTGGGCTGCCAGGAACAGGCAGGTGCTTGCGCTTACATCCTCGGTTGTGGCTGCCTGATAACTCTGAAATGAGCTTATAACACTCATTCAGTTTATCCTGTTAGAACAAATAAATCGAAGGTGAAACATGGTTCACAAGATTCACAAAGTGTTACAGATCAGGACATCGTGGATAGTAAAGAAACCAGTGAATCAAGTTACAAAGAACCAACCTCATTGACTTTGAGCACAGCCAAAAGCTGACTTTGGTATTCAACTTGGTTATATGGCTCAACCTCCTCAATAACATGCAGCATTACAGCAGTAGCCATTATAGAAGGAAGATAACCAATGAACCTTGAATCTGAAATCAGGTCAATTATGAGAACGCAAATTTAGAAACAAGAATAATCATTTTATCAAAGATTACAATTCTAGTACACAACAGTTAATACAAGCCAGTGTATTTCTCATCGATGAAACAAAAACTATGTTCAATTGCTCACCAGTAATGACTGAGAGAAGCAAACGCTCACACCTCCATAGAAACTCCCAATGCTGATGATTTTTTAATCCAAGTCTCCTTACAATGTGGTCAAAAAAGGAAATTGGTGTCACTGGATTCATCCTCCACTGACTAGTAGACAGTACAAGAAGCTCCATTCTCTTTATAGTCTTAGCTTCAAAAAGATACTTTGAATCCTCCACCTAAAAACACAAACAGAAACCAAACAGAACAACGAAGAAACTCAAAAACTAGCCTCGACAAGCATTTGAACAAGGGCATTTCATCAAACACAGAAAATGCACAAGAAAAAATTTACAGACTTGCAAGTCCAAAAGAAGAGGCACTTGAGTCTCCTCCACTTTAGCAGCTAAAGACAAACAAGCCACAGCAACAAGTTGACCCGTCCAAGGCTTGTCTTTCTGAAACTTGAAACCTGAAATGAACCTATCGAAGTAGTTCACAGCAAGAACACAAGTCAAAGCAGTGAACCCATAATGCGCCTTCACCTTCAAGACCCACTCAATAGCCTCTCTACGAGAAACCCTTAAGAACCCATCATCAATAGCACCATTATCAAAACTGAACTGGGTCTCTTTCTCTTTAGAAATTAGAGACACCAACTCATCGTCCTCCCAGAACAGGTCCTGATCAAGCAAAACAAAGCATAAAGATGACTCCTTTTTCACATTTTGGCCATAGATTTCGCTCCCACAACCATAATCTTCCTCAAATCCGTCTTCTTCACAGTAAAGCCCATCAAGAACCAATGCAGGGCTTTGTGAGTGTAGGTTTTGCTCTTCTTGTAAAGCCATCTTCTTCAAAGAAGATAAGATTCAAGCTTCTTCTCATTATACAAAAACAGAAGCAAATCTCATGAATCTCCTTACATATCTCATTACCCTCTTCTCTTTCTAGACTCCACCACTTATAGAGATAGAGAAAGAGTGTGTGTTGTGTTGCTTAGAGAGAGACCAATGGAGTAAGCAAGTTAAAGGTTTTATCTGAGAACCCCTTCACACCTGTCCTTTTATTTCCTTTCTTTTGTTTTTTCTTTCCCTCTTTTTTCTTTATTGCTATAATTTCTTTTTTCATTTGCTATAATATCAAGCTTTTGTGTGACTATTATATTATGTGTGATATACTGAAAATAAAATAATTAATTAAAAAATAAATTAGTTTATTTGTTTAATTATTTGTTCTATCCATAAAATATTCATTTATATTGTTCATCATTATTTGTAATATAGCTATAAACTATCTAGATTCTTACCCTATTCAGTATTATTTATCATAATATCTTACTGCTTTCATCTTATAAAAATAAATCAAGTTTTTTTTAGTCTGTTTTAAATTATAGATTTATTTTTTTAATATTAATAATTATATTAATTATATAATATTATTCTTACTTAAATATATTATAAATTATATCATTAATCACTAATTAGATTGTATAAGGATATTTTTAAAAATTTTTACTAAAATTAATAATTTTAATTAATTTTTTTAATTTTTATAAAAAAATATTGTGACATATTTTTATAGTCATTTTTATCTAAACAATATTGTTATAAATTCCTTGGCCAAAAAAAAGTTGTCATTAATACATAGGGGTGTTTAGTTGGAGTGTGTTGCATTTAACAACTTCAATTTTACATATTTTTACATGTGTCTCTCAACTTTTAATAATGAGAGAGTTTTTTTTTAAGGAAATGAGAGAATATGTTAAGAAGCAAATTATTGATGAGAGATTAATCATTTTCTGTGTTTCTTGAATTTTTTTTGTTTTATAAATATATTTTCTGTATCTCTGTGTATACTATATGGTCTATCATAAGAAAATGGCTCTGAATTGGTTGGTAACAAAAGTACAGACTTTATTCTTATAATCTTATTTAGCTAATTTGTGGGTTATTTCATTATTTTTAAAATTTCAATATATATTTTTATTAAAAATTAAATAATAATAAACAATTAACTCATTTTATGAATGGCTCTTGAATTTTCTATCAAATTTTAGTAACGAAATTTATGATTTTGCGTGTTGGCGGGACGGAATGTTTTGAGCCAACTTTTCCTGGGAAATTGAAATCTCATAAATATAGATTGTCGCACTTCAAAAAAGAAAATCTGTGTTTTTTCCTCGCCCTGGAAAAAGAAAGTTTGTATTTTTCGGCCCAAGTGTCTCTAAGCAAGTGGTTTTCAAGTTGATATGGAATAAAGTACTTGATTTTGCATAAAAGTGATTTTCAAGCAAAACCCTGCATAATAAGGTTAGTACCAAAATTATTTTTTTATGATGATTTTTCAAATTTTTCCCAATATTTTCTGAATTATAATTAAAAATACTTCCTAAAAAAGTCAATAGTATATTCATTAACTATTAACTATTAGACACCAACACAGTTATTTTATTTTTTTTATAAGTATAGTAGTATATTTTTACATCACTTAAAAGTTGAGATCATTTTAAAAAATTTTATAAACATTTTTATCTCGCAAATTATTAAGGGATTTTTTTAAGAACAAAATTGTAATAACTCAAATTTGCATCAGACAAATTCAAAAAGGATGATAACCTAGCGAATGAGTCTAACTTGAATTCTTATAAGTACATTTACCCCTCAAACTACTGGAGAATTTTTTTAAAAATAAAATTGTGAGAACTTAGGTCCACAATACCCAAATTTAAAACAGATTATACATTGAATGAACTTAACGTACTATCGTCAAAAAGCATAAGCCACAACATTAAGTAAATCTTTTTATTCAATATATATTCAAATTATCAAAGAAATAAACAAAAATTAAAACAAATTAACATCTAGTCATCTTATTAATATCCCCATCTTACTATTCAAGGTAACCTGTAGTCCTTAAGAACATCACCAACAATATCTCTATTTTAATTTAAATTTAAAGAGAAAGAATTCACTCTCTTTTTATTTTTCTTAATTTTTATGATTTAATAATAAAATATTAATATATAAAACAAAAAAAAATTGAATTTAAAATTTTAAATAAAAAAATAAATCAAATAATATATTTTAACTTACTAAAATAAAGAGACTTGATGCTTTAAGCCCTAAGCCTCGGAGCTAAAAAAGAGGAAGCAACTGATAAATATACGAATGATACATCTCGGACCGACCAAAACGTATCGGGTATTTTTCGACAACATAAGCTACGAAGCTTACAAGGATCTCAGCTACCTATATGAAAAGCGCGTGTATTTCAGTTCCTATGTGTATCCGTGGATTACACGTGCCTTGTTTGGGCATGGGTTGGAATGGTTAAAGCCGTTGACCGGTTCGAAGGGACAAAATGTGTTTAAAAAAGGGTGTTTGGTTTTGTATAATTTTTGAGGCTAAGTATTTGATGATTTGGCAATGAAGGGGAGTGTGAATTAAACAGAGCAGTTGGAATCATGTCCTGTGTTTGGTGCGACACGTGTACCAATAAAGTAAGTCTGTTATGGTTAACAGTACCACACACGAAACTTTTATAATTACTCCACTGCTGGATCCCCTATTGCTCACGTCTCTCCAACTCAATTAGCTTTTTTTCGACCATCAATTCCATTCTTCATTTATACTAAGCATTTGTTTAAAAAAAAAATTAGTAAAAATAATTTATACAAGTGAGACATATATTATTGTTATAAAATTTTCATTTACTTTTGCATTTTAATTATGTTTGATTTATAACATTTTGACATAATATATTATATATTTAGTAGATTGTAATTTTAAAAAAACGTGTCAATTTTTTATTTGTTAATCTGTAATTTTTTTATTATCTACTTTTTTTCTAGCTAGTTTCCTCTTTTATTGATGTATACTTTTTTGTAATGTGGTGTTTGTTTGTCAAATATACCATAAATATATTTATTATTCATATATATTTAATTCTTAAAAATATGCATTAATTTCTTTTTTATTATATAATATATTTTTATAATTTATTAAAAATAAACACCATTAATAATATAATCACGTTTAACCAAAGAGGCATTAGAAAGCTGGTTACCATTGTACTTTTTTTTTTTTGGAAGAGGTTACCATTGTACTTGGATCATTCTTTTGGTGTACAAAAAAACAGAGGAAGTGGATCAAACAATGTGTAGTACCAAATGGCAGGCATATTGAGTGACTCGACAATAACAGAATAGGTACAAAGCGTAGAGAGGAGAGTGGCAACACTAGGACTGTGTGTCTACTAGTAGAGCTGCCAAGGAGGGAAAGCTAAGAAACACAGCGCCAGCTTTCTCCAAGGTTTCTTGAAACTCGAATTTCTTCGCATTATCCCTCCCTATCATACGGGAGAAAAATATTATTTTTAGTTGTTTTGTATGAAATTAGTCCATATGTTTTATTTTTCTTCTTATAAAACATACTAGTGAAAAAAACTCAGTAATGTGCTCTCTGAGATTTTGTCCAAAATTTTCCCAATCATCCCACCAACCACAGCCGACCGTCCTAGTCTGTATTATCCCACAAACAATGCTGGAATTTCCTTGACTACATAATATAATCTTGGAGAACATGTATAATCTAATTTACTGTATGTAACCAGTACATTTTTGCACTAATGATACTGGAATCACCTTCAAGTTTAAAATTTTAAAAAATTTATTTTCAATAAAAGCTAAATGTCCAAATAAAAGAATAGCTTAGCAAAAAAAAAGTACAAGACTATTAATTGGAAGTAGATTTGGGGTTGACACAACTCATGCGAACATAAATCAAAGGAAGGGAAGAGAGAAGAGAAATGGCGTGGTTCGGCCTTTGGTGGAAAAAGATCAAAGTGATTATTTTACACATTACCACAACATATTTCATATTTGACATATTATAATTTTCAATAATATCATTTATTTTCTAATAAAAAATTGTAATTTTTAAGAAAATATATTATTTTTTATTTGTTGGAAAAAATGGTATGCCCATGATGGGTGAACTGAACCCGATCGGTCAAGGTGTGAACCGAAACTGTGGACCGAAACCAATTGACGAACCCAATTGAGATTGGCCCAAAAGGCTCGTGTACTAAACTCATTGGGCCCAAAGCCCAATTGAAGGGTTATAAGTAAAGAATGAAAGAAGAATTATTTCATTCTTCCAAAACCCACTAAAAAACGTGAGAGAGAAGGAGGAAAGGAAAAAGATAAAGTTTCTTCCTCCATGCTGCACCTCTCGTTCCACTCATCCTTCGTTTGTCAATGGTCTCGATCCGTATGGTATCTAGGCTGTGAAACAGACGAGCACTTCGGTCACCAACCAGACCATGGTTTGCTCGCGAGAGCAACATTAAACCAATCCTGACCTTTGTCTTCAGCTGCTGGTTAGATCGAGCTTCTGCAAGAATCGAGGTATGTAATACGAACAAACTTTATTATACTGTTTATCTATTAAACCGGTAGCTAGATTCCTTCAGTGGTATCAGATAGGAGAACAAATTTTGGATTATGATTCAAAATTCTTGTTGGTCTCTGTCTGTAATATTTACCGTAAATTTATTGTATTCGACTTTTTGTTCCAAACGTCATTTTTTGTTCGAGTTCGTCCGGAGCCAAAAAATGGAAGTTGAATTTTCAAAATTCTGATAAATGATTTGAGATCAGCGACCTCAAAAATATTAGTTGTCCAAGTTTCGTTGCAAAATTCTATCAGGAAGGTCGTCAAATCGACGAAAACCCGATCAAAAAATACTGAGTGAGAAGCTTACAGATGAATTTTTCATCTAATAAGAATGGCGACGTGGCTAGTTGTGATTCGTCCACACGGTCCACTCATAACGCAACATTTGGAGGAGCAATAACTTTGGTCAAAATTGACCGAGACGTGGACCACTCATTGATTGACACGTGGCAGAAGCTTCTGGAAGAATTTTTTGGATTGACTCTCCATGTGGACTAATGAGAATATGTCACGTGGCATCCACGTCACTATGACACGTGTCACTACAGCCACGTGTCACACACATCACGATGACATGTGTCATCCAAGTCATCAGATTTTGGACCAATAAAATTGTGACACGTGTTAGTATGACACTTGTCTCCACGCGACTGCGACACATGGTGGCATTATGGAGTCGCGCGTGGGATGAACATGTGGTGCGTGTCGACGCGTGACACGTGTCCCGACCTCCAAATTTTTTAAAATTTTCAGCATAATTAAAATTTGAATTTTTGTGGAAATTTTGACATATTTTTCATAATTTTTTGAGTTCCAAAACTATTTTTTCCAAATTGTTTGGATATTAAAAGTGGTTTAAAAATTGTGAAAAATGTGTTTTCTACCAAGAATTATTTTGCAAGTTAGTTTTCAAAATAATTGATTTTAAAAACATGCAAATGTAGTTCTCATTTAGATAATTGAAATGAGATTTCAATTATTTGGGGAATACGTGAGTGCATATATACCCGTTTTATTTGTAATTTATTACGAATATGCGAATGAGGTAAAACAATGTTGCATCGAAGGAAGTGCGAATTAAGGGAGAATTTGAACGACTCCCAAAATGAGTATTTTAGAATTGTGGAGGTTGTAAAGAGTATAAAATAATTTTGCATAAGTAATGAATGTTTGCTTACTTCATAAGAGATTATGATTATCATCACCAATATTGGTTAAAGATATTGGTCCATACTAGAATTTCATGAAAACATGATTCACTGAGTATCTTGGAAAAATATTTGGAGATTCTAGAAAATAAAAACGTTTTGACATTGATATGTCTAATATTAAACCATAATCTCGAAGAAAGATCATGAGAAGTGGTATATTCATTTTATGGTCATTTGATTTATAGAATTCTTCGAAAAATTGGTACAACCACTTTTGAATTCTGTTTTAACATATTGTATTGTGGTCCATTATGTATCCAAATTGGGAGGTATAAACTTAGTGCTATATGGGTTTGGAATTATATTGGGGATATTTAAGCATTATTCGTGTGTTAATACTGACCAATGTTAATGTACGCGTATTAACATTGAAATTGATTGTTTGGATATCATGTTGGTTCAATAAATGATATTGATTTCATTTATTTTTTTTGTCTTGTTGTTGTGTTGATTTGGCTTAATTAATATGCAATATTTTATATGTTGAATATATTGTCCAATTATTGAATTTGTCTAAATAATCAAGTCAAGTAGACTTTAAAAGTAAATCCAAACAGTCATTATTTACTGTCTATAAAATTAAATATAGTATAGTTAATTATTAAGACCGAGATGGTAAATGTGCACCTAGTGTACATTTCGATTCAAAACTTAATAAGTGGCTATGCTAGTTTAATTTTGGTTGGATGTTAAATATATGTATATTGTTGTGACTTACTTTTGTGCAATTATGTCTTTTTGTTTGTCATATTATTTATGATATTCACTGCTTGTAAAGTCGATTGAGGTCGAGTCATACGAGTACATATGTTGAGCTTAGACGGCAACAATTGTAAGCACTATATTATGAGAATCTAGCGTGTACTCTGAGAGCAAAAGCTCGTGCACTTTTGAACTTGGCTAAGACTGAATTCAAGGAGGAGTATTATACCACTCAATACATTTATGAACCGTAATGTCTATAGATGTGGAAGTAAGAAAATTCCACTATGACCATCATCTTGTAAGTACAAAGGATGATGAAATCACTTTGATTGTTTTTACAAGTATCG
>CAODLS010493514.1:0-15817 GCA_948243855.1 Flueggea neowawraea | reverse complement strand
TAAATCATCTCTGATCCAGAAAAAGGAAATACAAAAGGCTTCAAGAACAAACAGTGATAGCATGTGTGATCACTTACCACACAGGCACTGCACTCCCTACTGAAATCTCTTGAAATCCGAGTCCAAGTATGCCATCGAATTTAGCCACCAAAAATGTAATGCTGGGTTCCCTGGTTGCCTCAATAAATTCCTGACATCAGTTAAACTTATCAGTACATGCAAAGAATGGCGACACTACCTAATATACTACAAGGCTTTTAGCTACATTAATGAACCAAATCCTAACATTTACCTGATTCCTGATGACAAGATCACCAACTTTTACATGGTCTTGACTGAAGAAACCAGAAATAGCTCCAGTTCCATAATGGATATCTGCTGGCTTTCCTGTACAGTATGGAAAGAAGTTTTACACTTGTTGCCATAAACGGACAATTAACGGCACCAATTGTGAAGGAAGGAACACAGATAGGCAGTCAAGCATTGAGGAACAGATGTAAATAAACGAACCTATAATGCACCCCTATCACTAGCATTTGAATGCATATTTTGTCAATTTCAGAGCTTATTACATGGATAATGGGCAGAGACAAACACACGCCCGAAAAAGAAAAAACTGAAGCCTAGTACCTTGACAACCATAGGTATAGCAAAATAACCATAAAACATAAGACACCAGGATTGTTTAGTCAGACGAGTGCATACCCAAAGGGCAAGTAACCTATGTCATCAACCAAGATCCTTGTATCACAGAGCTGTGAATGATTGATGCAACAGCTTATAACCGATGTTTTACCTATAATCCTAAACAAGGGATGTTATCTAAATAACACTATGACAAATATTGTTGAACGGAGTTAGAATTCCATGGGCTAATAGCCAAGTTACGAAAAACATGTGAAAAAGAAAACATGAAGCTTTTGACCAAAAAAAATCTAAACCCATGGATGCATCTCATATGAAAACCAGCTCTGCAATCATCAGGTGTACATAAAAACCCAGAAACTTGATATGTAGTAACAGACCATTTTTCTTGTAGGTACTGGAGTGGCTCGACTTATATTTGGAGTGGAAATAACACGAAACCTGCAAAAAGCAAACAAAATCTGATCTTTGCCACATAGATGTAAAGTTATAAGTAGTCTCCACACAATGACAAAATGAGCTTACCGAAAAGTAGCATTTGGCAGACGGCACCCAGAGGTTAGAGCTACCAGTGTCAAATATCACAGTGAACTTCTGTGGGGGAGTTCCAATACCAATTTCACCAAAATATTGTGCATCCATATAGTTTTTCAGTGAAACAATATCAACATCTCCTGATGAATTCGCACCCAAGTGATACTTTTTAATAGAAGCCCTCAATGCTTCTCCTTCCTTGGACTCAAGCTGAGCAGCAACACGATTGCTCTGATCAAACTTTCTCTTTTTGAGTCCAATTCTGACCAATCCATCCTTGGGTGCAGAAAAGACAACAGGAAACAGAAGCAAGCACAGGAAAAGAGAAGCTTTGATGTGTTCAGAATTTGTTCCCATATTGACACCCGTAAATTCTGAACAAGATAAACAAAATCACATGAGTCATTTGCGATAGGCATCATATCAAATTCATTCTTATAAAACAACCAAAAGATTATCCCAACTAAGTTTCACACTAATAAAGCATCAATCTTTCAAGTAACAATTGAAGACTTCCTATAATCTTTCCTAACTAATTCTCAACTATCCTCATTAACCAAAAAGTTCAAACCTTCCTTCAAGCTTGACCATACCCCAATCCCTCAAAAAGAAAACACTACACTCTCAGGGAGTGATCATTCATATGCAAACACAGAGCACAGGACAGATTGTCTACAATTACAGGTTTGATTACATCACATCCATGATCTGATACTTTTTTTTTTTTTAACAATTCTTGTCCATGAGATTTGAACCCAAAATCTAGCTTACAAGTTATTACTTGCCGGCTGAGGTTACACAATCTGATACATTCATGACATATATAAGGATCATAAACATATTAACAAAATGTTTAGAATAAAACCTTTAAAACATCAAAAACAATTTGATATCCTTTTAACCCACAGATTGCAAAGAATCAAACAACGAAACAGATCATCAAACCCAAAAGTCAAACTCACATCATAAAATCACCATAAATTAACCATAAAAGACCCAAAAAGAAAACCCAAAAAAGAACAGTAAGAATCAAAGTTACTAAACAGAAAAACAAAGCGATTAGGATCAGAAGGCTCACACTTTTCGATGTTTGATTAAGGAGAGACAAAGATAATATCTTTGAAGCGTGCACTATAGATGGGAGGAACAGATACTTATTTAATGTTATCCTAATAAAAATTAAATTGCAGAGCTGTCTAGTTCGATTTTTCTGATGAGTAGTTGAGTCGAGGAGGTAAGATGACGAACTAGAGCCGTACACTTGTCCCGATTGGGATATACTTTGCTTAAGTGCTAAGAGTTTGGAGACGATTCGACATGGTTCACTCAGTCGTACCATACGTGTCACTGTCAGGGGTGATGTTCGCCTGGGTGAATTGTGTTTATTTGTAGTGTACCGATTTGAAAATGTATAAGCGGATATTTTCTTACCGAAACTGCGACTATGAATAATAGTATTTTTTTTTAATATTTACTCTATCAATTTCACGATTTTCTGACGTTAAAATCGACATTAATACCAATAAACTTATAGGTTATTAGTTGAATAGTAATATCGTAAACAATGAGTGGTTTTAATTCTCAGTAGTAGTAAAATAAATGATTTATAAAAAAATAAGTGATTATTTACAAAGCAAATATACCGTTAAATTTAAATATTTCATTTTTCAAAGAAAAAAAATATAAAATTCACTTTGAGAGAAGAGTATATCTTATATCGGCCAGTTCAATTTTTATAGATACATTTTTTATCTTTGATGTCTCTAATTGTAAATATTTTTTTCTCCATTTTGCTAATTAAATAAGCAAGTCACAAAAAACTACCCCATAGTTAATGCTATTAAACTTTTTTTAGATAATTAGTTAACATTTCCTTTCTCAAAACAATTTGCAGACCAAGAAATGGAAGCAAGGCATAGCATTAGACTTGGAAATGGAGGCAAGGCATCCTCAAATTTAATTGATTAATTAATTATATTGTTATTTCGTGCATGAAGTTCATGCATGCAGTAATTGTATTTGAAGCAATTTGGTGCCAATGATAATTGCTTGACCTTTATGTAATGCTTAAACAAAACGTGTGTCGTTAATTTGTATTTGGTACACATCACAATTCACAAAAACAAGCAATACATTCAACAACCCATTTAACTTTGTCCCTGATTTGTCATTACCATCAACTATATATATGATCTACCTCAATTTTTTTTAAGGAAAAGGTAAAAAAATTATATATGTATAAGATGTAGCTATTGAAGACTATAATGAATGTTACGATGAAATGACTCGGACTCTTGAGTTTTAGTAAAGATTTCAAATCGAATTTTGGGTATGAAAAAAATTAATTAAGTTACTTTCTATGTTAGACCATGAATTTAATTAATTTGACAAATCAATTATATATACTAATGTTTTAATAAGCATTATGATCTAACATTGCTTCATTGGATATGGCTTGCATGCCAACTGAGTAGAGTTTTCAGTCGGAGCTCGATCGTGATCTAGAAATGGATGTGTGAGACTTTGAGAGTATCTTTGAGTGGAGGCCATGGAGTATTCATGGGGTCACTTAAAAAAAAATTAAGTCAAAGAGTACACCATGTTTAGTCTCGACGGACATGAACCTTGCATATATTGTGAGCCCTACTGGTTATATTTATAACGACACATTTGGGCTTAATCAACCATCTTTGACTATGAGAGCTATATATACACACACAAACAAATATCTATTATCGTGCTACGTATTTATCTTAACAATATTCTAGTTTTGAACTTGCCTTATCTTAAATTGAGTAGAACATCCAGTAAATTCTAAACCACTTGATTTATGAACAACACTCAGCTTATTGAAGACACAATATTAATGGCCATCTTAAAAAATGTAAGGAACTATTTAGTTTAGTTAACAATTTTTCATTTTATGTTTTCTATTATGTTTTTAATTTTCGAAAAAAAATGAAAAACACTTGAAATGTGTTCATTTTTGAAAACCGAAAATAAGCTTTTAGTCTAAAAACAAATAATCAAATCAGCGCAAACATATTTAAAAAAGCTTGCTTTCTAAAAAAACTCATTTTGAACAAATATTTTAATAACAGCAAAACAATGAATAAACCTTAAACCTGCAAACACTAAAAAACAAAAGTTAGCTATATGAAAGGAAGGTTTTAAGTGACGGAGAGAAGAGGGATGAAGAAGAAATCTAAATAGAATATAAGGGGAAAACAAAGGAAGGTTTTGAGAAGAAGTAGAATACAGTTGATTCGAGGAGAGAATTTAGAAAGACGGGAAAAGTCTCTCACTCTAGAAACTCTCCAAAGAGTGTAATAGATTCTCCTTCATGATAATTTAACTTAAATAGAGTAAAAAGGAACTCAAATTTACTCAACCCATTTAAGTTTTTTTGCTCTATCGTTAAATGAATCAATCAAGGCTAGAGGGAGAAAAATATATAAAAGAAAATTCGACCTCACCATAACTAAATTCACAAAAATAGTAAAGGAATCCAAACTTTTCATAAAGGATCATCTCTATAAATGTACACAAGCCCTCTTGCATGAAATGAACATATACTCACATACATATACATGATCAAGCATTGTCGTCGTCATTACTGTTTCTTGATGTAGGACAATTAGTATTGTTGCTATCAATATTATTATTTGTCTGACCACTACTTAGAATGGAAGTAATTGCCGACACCAAAGCAGCTGTGAAGTTAGGGTCCGAAGCAATGGCAGTTAACTGATCATTAGACAGCTCCATTCTTCTTGGAGAGGTAAAAAGACCCGAAAAACCGGATTGGTTGTATGAGGGTTGGCCATAAGTATGTGATGGGGGTGTGAAATTGTAGGGAATATTTGGAGAAGAGCTTTGTGAGAGTTGGGGAGGGTGTGTGAGGTCTAATGTCACAGTGGGAAAAGGCGATGAACCGGAAGGCGATGCGAAATTCATTGGCGGAGAAATGGGGAGTAATGTTCTTGAGAGTATGTTGTTCGAGTTCATCGTCAATAGGGTATGATCAGAGGAAGGGATTGAGCCAGAAAGCAGCATTGATGCAGCTGCTGACGTGGCAGAAGCCATTGCCATTGCAGCTGGTGGGAGTGGATGGTTGTGTTGGCCTTCATATGTTGTTACAAGTATTGATCGATCCTCAGCACATCTTTGCACCTGTTTTACAAAAATTCATAATTAGTTACTAATAATAATCTCTTGATGAATTAATATTAGATGATGGATTTTTTTGAAAATAAAAATAAGAATGTTCAATTAGGGTTTGCATCTCCTTAATTTTACTACCATACATTTTGATAAGAAATGAAATTACAGGAAATTAAATCAATACGATAACTTGAACCTAGGTCTTTCTTATTAAATGTAGTATACAAAAATTATTTCCTACATTTGGAATAAATGTGATTATTAAATTATTAATCCAATCAATTCCTAACATAATGACTTCATAATAAGAAATTAATGGATTTATAAGTGATCAAAAGAATCAGAATATTTTGAAATATCGTACCATAAGAAGAATACCATGTGTTCCAATTTAGACTTCAATTTTGTTCCACCAATACATTTATACTTTAGCAACATCATAATCATCTTCATTGTGGAGGATTACAAGTTTGAATTTCAATAGATAGAAGTTAATATATAATAAAAATTTAATAAAACTCTAAATTTTGAATTATAGACTGTAGACGAATAATTTAATTAATAGACAGAACTATGTTGATGTATTCCATTACGAAAAAAATTTAGTACTGAATAAGACTGTACTTTATAACTAGAATATTGACAGTTTTTGTTTCGTTCTATTAAAAAAATTAGACAATAATGTTATGAATTAGAATATTAACGTGTTCTCATCATTGATAAAATACTTTTCAAATTTAGATTCATGTAAAGATGATTAGTTCATTTAAATCAATATACTAATAATAATTACTATAGAACAATAATTTGTCATTTTTTTAATTTTTATTATAAAATGAAGGGCGGTAAAATAAGTACCTGCTTGCGAACAGGACAAGCAGAAGCCATGGTGCAACGGTAGTACGCTCGAGGACATGGATTTCCCTTCGCCATCTTCTGTCCATACTTTCTCCATTGGCATCCATCACTGATCTACATACACACTTATATATACGTATGTTAATTAAGGCATTATTTTAGATTTTTTTACGATCATAGTCACATTAATCTACTTTTTAAACATCATTAACAGTGTCTAAAAGCGACTATACATAGGGTTCGCATATAGTGGCCAGCAAAATGATTTTAGTAGCCTCTTTCGAATTTGTCTTGTCCTTCAGGCAGACCTAATTGACTTGGAGTGGAGAATTACCAAAAAAATAAAATCTAAATTATTTTCATAGAACACAATTAATAGTCAACTAATCAATAATTAACGTTCTCACGTAGGTATAATTTAATTTGAATATGAACATATAACACGAACGTTTATGCATGTAATTTTATGAATGTACTTTCGTGATTGGTGGTAAGTTTGATTAACTTCTATCAAATTAGTAGTAAATATGAAATCATTACCATATATATATGCACAATTAGTTTAATTACATACATAGAAATGCACCTTGTAACTATTTCTTGATTAGTATAAATTTTGATCAACTTCTATCAAATCAATTGTGGATTTGAAAATTTCACCTCTAGTAATATGCACATTCTAAAATTAAGTTTGTAAAACAAACAATTGAAAAAAAAAATTGAAGTGGAGAATCAAGGACATTATTATTCAAGTGAATGCATATACTTCAAACTTGAAATACCATTGTTGGTATTTGGAGGACAAATACCTACAACAAAAATAATTATTAATTCATTTTTAACTACCTTAATGTAATAACATTATATGGAGTACGAGTACTTACTATTGATGCCTCGGACCGTGCCCGAACCGAGACTCGAGCTTTCCTAACCATTGACACTGTCTCTACTCTTTGTTGATAAACATTTCTAGAAGTATTACCAAGCTTAGCGGCCTTGTTTGAACCATGAATTGTCTGGTTTGAATCCTCATCATCACCACTCCTTTTGTTCATATCAAATGCAGCAATTTTCCCCATGGATTCAACAATGTTGTTAGGGGATATGGAACAATCCCGCGACGGCTCGTCCGATGTTGAATGTGATTGATATCGATGATCTTCGTCTATTTCAGCAACTTCAGCCTTGCCAAGATCAATAAATTGTCTAGCAACAGGATTGGATTCTCTATTGTTGTTGTCTTGAATTAGAGTTCCTTGTACATGAGTTTCTTGGTTTTGTTGTTGGAGGATTGAAAGAAGATGCATTTGTAGGGCATGGTAGTTGTTGGTCACTTGATTAACCATGTTCCTTAAATGTTGATTTTCTATGTTTGTTCGCTCTATCTCCGCCTGCAAAACTGCTGACTGCACCGACAATTCACAATTATTAATGAATAATCATCAATGAAATTATAGATGATCATGTAGATAAATTATGTTTTTGTTTTGATGTGCATGTAATTTACCTCCTCCTTTCTGGGATTACATTCTTCTATGTTGTTATTAGATGTTTCACCATCGACAATTTGTTTGCCTTTACTCATCTTCGTTAGAAGATCTAAACTAGCCTGAAAAAAAAAAAGAAAATAAAACTGGTCTTAATCAACTTTAAGAAGAGCGACGAAGATTATACATGTCTAAGCGACGACTCAACTGATAAATTAAAATCATCTCCTAATAAAAGGGTCGATGATTCGATTTCTATTGAAAAAAAAAAATAAACCAAAAAAAAAGTTAAGTTATAAGTTCAAATCTTTATACACCATATGATAGAGAAAAAAAATAACAATAATAAAAAGGAATAACAAATGAAGAAGATGATGAAGAATGCTTTGCTTACATTGACTTGAACTTGATTTCCTCGAAGATTATCTAACTCATCATCATCATCTAGGGCTTCTTTCTTAATCAAGTGAACATCCTTAAAGTTTTCTCTTAACAAATTTCTACAATCCGCCGCGAAGAAATCCATCTCATTAACTACTCTTTTACCATTACAAATCAACGAAGAATCGCAATTCGTGTCTTCGTGAGCATGATAATCCTGATGGTGACGACAAAGATCAGAAGAAAAAGGGTCGATCATGACGTGCCTTCCACGTATTGTTTCAGGTTAGCTTGTAAACTATATCAATGGAGACTGGTTCTCTCTCCGTATTGTTGTGTCTATCGATTAAAATTAATTAATGAGGAAAACAAAGATTAAAAATCAGTTGACACTTTGAGATTTAGTTTTTAAATAATAAGTAAAATCAATAGGTTTCTCCAATCAAGTAGCATTAATTTGTAATCAAGTGAGACACTCCAATAATTATAGTACTGATACAACTATTGACCTAAAACTAGACTCTCATTTATCATAGATGACTCTATACTTAAAATTAATAAACTTAATGGTATTTGAGTCATTTTCAATATTAAAAATCGAGAATTTTCAACCTGAAGCTAATGTAAAAATGGACTGAACATTAAAAAGCATTTTCTGTGGACTAAGACTAAAGTGTGAAATTTGTGAAAGTGGTAACTAGAAATAGAAAGACTATATGAAGAACACATGTGAAACAAATGAAAAAGGTTTCTGAAAAAACAAAACCATTGAAAGAATACCGGAGAAATTAAGATGAGGTAAGGCAGTGCGTCAATCGGGTACAGGTGGCTTTGTGTTTATTGTTGACTCAAACCCTAATTTTTACACCATGAAATTAAAAAGCAGATAAAATGTTTAGGATAACTTGCAATCATGCATATATATGATCTCATCTCTTTCTGATATTTGGACCATACTCAACATTCTATTTAAATGGCTTAAATTCAAAAAACTTTTAGATAGTCTTAATTTTTACAAGAGGAGTAGAACATAAATTTTAAAATTGAAGATGTACACTTTACTATATCTAGTAAATTGTAAGTAATATTTTTAATAATACTGTACAATGAATCAAGTCAAATATTTATTATCTATATATTAGACATAAATTCTAAGAAAATTCAAATATTTCGGTATTGAAGTTGCCTCTAGTACTAAAATGTGGAGAATTCAATTCTTATTAGAACTAATATACCAAAAAAAAAGAAAAAGAAAAGTTGAATATTTTAAAAATTAAAACGTATATTTGAGATAGTCTCAAAAGATCAAGTTATATATAATAAAAAATACGAAACATGTACCAACAAGTTTATAGCATATTAATTTAGGATCAATTCCAACGCTATAGATCTCATATTCGATACTCAATTGGAGTAAATAAAAGGATTTGTAAAAACAAAATTAATTTAGCCAAAACTTAATGAACATAATATCCATATAATTTAGATGGAGGAAGAGAGATGTTTTATGTATTCAACCGTTTAAGTACAAGATTTTTAAGCAGATAATATAAGTGTGTATATTATACTGTTGATGCGTAAGGGATCTGTATAATAGCTGTGTTGGTCAAGCCAAAAGATATTGACTAGTTCAAAGAATGCACCGTCCAGATTGGCTCGGCGGAATCCATGTGACAGATTGAAAGTTTTTAGTCAAATCCATGACATTGACGCCTAATTTTGCTTCACTTCTTAATTCACTAATTTTATATACTCTTGTATTATTTTCCATTCTGTTCGGTTCTTTTTTGGTCGACATTCTGTTCCATTTCTTATATAGAGGGTTTAGGTTATTCATGTTTAGTTTAGGGTTTTAGGTCAGTTTTAAAATTATGTAGAGATAGAGTCAACAATTGTGTATTAAGAGTTCGTTTGCACAGCTTTTTAAGGCTGAAAAAATTGATTTGTTAAAAAAAGTTGTTATATATATATTTGGTAAGACGCAAAATACTAAAAACTACTTTTTAAAGTAGCTAAAAATCAATGACTCAAAGAAAGTTGGAAATTAGAGCTTTTTGGAGAAACTGATTTAAGCTACTTTTATTTTATATTTACTAAACATTTAACCACTTTTAAAAATAGTGATTTATGAAATAGAGATTTTGTTAATTAAAAAAAGCTGTTATCATAAGTTGTGCCAACCTGGGTCTTTAATATGATTGATTATTTTTGATAAGTAGAAAATGTCACTAAGCAACCAAAAAAATGATTTAGTTAAATATGAAAAAAAAAATTCAAAATGTTTTTCACGCTTAAAACTACGACAACAAAAAAAAAATAACCTATTTAAAAATTATAATCTATTCCAAGAAATTATAACATGAGAATATCGATATACATAATTACCCCTATATAGAAAGCTATTATTTATATATAATTCAATTAATAAACAACTTGGCTAATAAATTTATGCTCAAGTTGGTCATAACATGTAAGTAATGTGATCCTAGACTCGAAAGTACAGACTAATGGAGTTTCATGATGCGATCCTAGGAGGTGCAAATTAATGATATTTCCACAGAATTTGGTGTTTGCCAGAGTTGAGCTCTTGTAAAATCAGAATCCGTAACAACAACAGCAATAATAATAATAATAATAATAATAATAATAATAATAATAATAATAATTATTGTTGTTGTTGTTATTTTCATTCAACTCCAATAATATATTGAGTTTGTTTTTACTTCATATGGACATTTTGCTCATATTTATCTCCAATTTAGTTGACACAACGTTTAGTTTATATTATCCTACTTTATACATAAGGTATAAATGGAGGCTGTTAATTCTACATCGTAATGACGACTTACGGAGCTTGACTTAGCATTCGAGCACAGTGAAATATATGAATAACTTATGTGTTCTGATTAGCAAAAATATGATAATTAAAATTCCATTAATTGACATTTTCCAGTGAGTAGCTAGTTGTCAAATGTCATGAATTGAAAAATAAGAGCTGGCGACGTCCGAGTAAATCTTTGTGTTAAATCTTTTTTTTAACCGAATCTTTGTGTTAAATCTTATATGAATGAAAAGCATTTTCATGATTTTCTTTATAACCTTCTTGGTACATGAATGTCCAAAATTTTGCAGATTTAGTAAGATTCAATTGAGCTTAAACAAGTACGCAGTTTCATTGACAAAAAAATAAAAACAAAAAAGGGAATTCTTGTACGTTCATTTAAAAAACAAAAAATCTCTAGAAATAAAAAAATGTTTATGAAAGTTAACGTGGGGAAAAGAAGAAAAAAACTCCACATAAGTTTATGAATTCAATTAATGAACTTGTAACTCATTATAACTGGAATCAATTCCAATACTAAGTGGTTGTTTATTCAATTTTTGATGGGAACAAATAAAATGACTCAAAAAAAGTTTATGAATCCAATATTCTACACCAACACACTCATCGGCAATTTTCATAATTTCCATTGTAAGAGACGCTACAAATTTACAAGAAAAATGGCACCCAATTCATCGCGAAGATTTCAACATTTTGTACGAAGCAGCTAGAATACATACATAAATGGATGAAAGTCGGAACAACCCTTTTTTTTTCTTATTATTTCTAATATAAATCAATAAAATACATTGCTTGGAAAATAATAAATATAAACTGTTGCGATTGATTAACAATGGAGTCCGCTTATATTATATAACTGTATCCTTATGACCTTGACTACGTTACATATGTCATTTTCATTTTCATGATATAAATTACACGCAACAATCTTATATATTCAACTTCATCTGCTTCTGAAGTTCAAAAAAATCAATTCCATCTATCTTAAACGTATAGAAAGTCATATATTATCGTAAATTGTTTATGTTGACATTTGGAGTCCAAGAAGGCCAATGTTTGTGACAAACCAAAAAACGTGGAGAAATTTAAAAAAAGGTTGCATATATTTTATGGTACACCACATCATATATACATACAAAAGAGTAGGTAGAGTCCCGATGAAGACAAGGTAGCTAAATTTTGAAAGAGCAAGATGTGGTTAGAGAATTAATGGGTTGATAAAGAATCAAAATCAAGCCTTTTCAATATTGTTCAGGTGTTTATAGCAGAAAAGAAAGTCAATTTGTGAGAGGGGGATAGAAATTATATGCAGCGAATAAGAAAATTATCAAAACAATTCATGTTACACGTGTTATGATCATGTCAAATTATTTACATATTATGCAAGATTATACGTGACACAAAATCGACAAAAATTAAATTTGGGTTAAATACATAATCATGGTAGAATATCAAAAATTGACGCCCCATGTGGCAGATGCGTGCCGAGTCAGAGCAAATAATGCCAAGGGAGTCGTTAAGAAATTCAACTCCATGTTACCTTTCATATTTGAGTATTTGACTACCAAACTTGAGGATTCTTTTCTCCAATTTGCCATCAATGAACAAGAGGTTAAATCCAACAATTTGGTTGTACCTTCACACCAGCGGTAAATCTTGGGGAAGTAGTGTCCCTAATAAATTTGACTTTAGTGGTTTGAAAATAATCTTATAATTGAACATCTTTTATAGAAATTTACAGTTAATGCGAATTAGATAATATGTGAGCTATAATCAGTGAGGATTCTGCAAATAAAAGGAGGTCGTCAAAGGAGGGGAGAAATTTTCAGAACCCTCTCGAATGTTTAATATCGTTCTGGCATCGAGTTTATTTAAAGAAATTTAATTATTAAAAAAATAAGAGTAGATGAGCAATCAGAACAATTGTATCTCTCAAATGGTTTGAATCAACTCCACCTTGCAATCATGTTCCTGTAACAGTGTATATGTTGACTAAATCAGTTGCCCTTCAAAAATGAAAACGTATTGCCACCCGCTGTTCTTAACCACCAACATTTCCTCCCAAGGATTATGAAATGACACGATGAGTTGATTTCAAATTCCATCATTTTGAATAGTTTGAAAAGAATCTATGAACCAAGTAAACGATATAATTGTCTTACTGAAAATGATTGAATAAACATCATACGAAAACTAAATTTCTTTGAAATCCTTTGACGTTACTAAAAAATGCAGGACCAAAACCTCCAACCCATGAAGCAAAACTATCAGAATTTAATTCCACAAAACGCATTGGAAAATTTCAGACAGATGTACAAAACCTACAAAAATCACCAAGGTCATATATAGACCGCACCAGAAATACAGCACAAGAACATTGCATTACTTGCAGAACAGAGAGGAATCACAAGGAGTTGATCGAACATAAAGACCTCATTCTGACACTGTTAATTATCACTTACCAAAAAACACTTAAGCTATTGACTACTTTTTCAAAAAGCTCCTATCCCAGCCTAAATCTAAGAAGCGACATCCATGACTATCATCACACAACATTAACTTGAAAACAAAATAGATTAGCTCTGTTACTTACAAGGTTTCCATCAGCATGGCACGAATTTTTGCTCTAAGGTCGTTAGAAACACCAGTGATTTTTGATGCCTGGGATTGGCTCCCTACATCTTGGTATGATTTCAGTAGATCAACTGAAGCTTATCTACTGGCACCGCCACTGCTCCTTTCGCTTGCTTTTGACTGATCTGATTTGAACAAAATTTCCCCTTCCTCCAGTTCAGCTTCTTTTTCTGATTGGGATTTCCTATCTGCCGTGGAATTGATTTGCTGATCATTGTCTTCATCAGAATAGCTGTCATATTTATGCCGACGTCTTGAGTACCTATGCTCCTCATCTGAAGACCTATCATGCTTGTACCTGTGCCGTGAATGCTTGTAATGCTCATCTGAGGACCTGTCATGCCTTTTCTTGTGTCGTGCATGCTTGTGATGATCATCATCAGAGGAGCCATCATGCCTGTGCTTACGTCGAGAGTGCTTGTCATGTTCATCCTCAGAGCTATCACGCTTGTGCCGACGTCTAGACTGCCTATGCTCATCCCCAGAGCTATCGTGCCTATGCCTATGTTTATAGCGTTTATATTCAACATCATAAGAAGTAGCATGATCTGGTAGATTATCCTCATTGTCAGTGGAGCTATCTTGATTTTGATGCTCTCTGGGCTGCTGCTCCTCTGAACTGCTGTAGTTCTCGTGTCGATAACTTAAATCTTTGTCCTTGGAAGAAAAATGCTTTTTACTATGCTTATGCCTGTGCCTACTACGATGTGAAGAATGATGAAATCGCCTCTTCTTCTTAGAGTTGTCTTCTTCCACTTCTTCCTCTTTCTCTGCTTTTTCACCGTCTCTATTAGACCGGGACCGGTACTTCCTCTTTGATCGTCTTTCGTTATAACTATCAACTGACTGTTTCTTTTCGGTCTTCTCAACTTTATCTGAAGTATCAACATCGAAGGGAACTGTATTGCCTTGCCTTTCTCTATCTGCAGCATTCAGAACATCAACACCTGATCCAGGAAAACCAGATTCAGGAGGCTCCAATGATAAACCACGCAACGATTTGCTTTTCAATGGCGCAGCTCCACTTTTAATCGTGGCTGCAAACATCCTCGCCCTTTTCAGTCTCTCAGACTTCAACTTTTGATCTCTGGTCAATTTTGCTTCAGAGGAATCAGCCTCCCCAGCATCTGCCGTCTTTTCACCTACCTTTGCCACAGTTGCAGAAACATCGGGGTTCCCATTTTGATCCATATTTTGGTTGGAATTTTGAGATTGAGATGAAAGGAGACTGCTTCCAGGTTCTCCAACATTTCCTTGACTGCCTACAACTTTCATGGAACCCCTTGATAGGATATCCAGATTGGGATTTTTCATGCCTTTTGTAGCTGCCTGAAGGATAGCAGCAGCTGCTGCAGCATCAACACTAAATCCACCTTCTGTCTGTACGACTTTTGAAGTTGGTTCCTGTCCATCCTTCTTTGACTTTCCTATAACCATTTTAAACTTCTCCTTCCTGTCAGAATCATATGGTATATCAGAAGGTAAGGACCCAATACTATTTTCTTTGGAGACAGATTTCATTTCACCATGCCCTAACAAATCATTTTTCTCAGAAATGAAGGCCTTGCCGGCTGACCTAGCCTGTAATCAAAGAACACCATTAGTATACTGAGACAAACTGTATCTAACAAAAATATAACAAACAATAAAAGGTTTTGGAAGATCGTACATCATCAGCTTTTTGGAGAACTTTTAGGTAATAAGGATGGTACTGGTTAGATGGCAGGAGGAACGGAAATCTCCCGTGCTTAGTATCCTGCTGGATGAGAACTGTCTCAAATTCCTTCCCGTTTCTCAAAATGAATTCAACAATTTTTTCAACCACTCTCTTTAGCTCTGATGGAGGTTCCAAAATAGATACTTCACCTTTGGACGTGCTATGGGAAGCAGAAGCCTGAATATTATTGACAGCAGAAGACATCCGGTCCAAGGCATCACTTTCTTTATGCAATTCAATTGTGGATACACCCTTAACTGCACTTATGGAGCGATTCCTCTTAATGATATGAGATCTATCTTTTAACGAAGGAATTGGAAGCTTGGACTCTGTCTTGTCTTTTGCAGCTACATTTACATGAGAATCATTATTTCCTGAACCATGAGAAACAGCTGAACTATCATCTTTAGCAGCTTTCTCAGAATCATTGCTTGTCAATATCGGAAGACTCTCAGTTGCAGCCTCATCATCATCTCCAGACCCATATATAGAACCAAGTAATGATAATGCTCCCCCTGCCCAAGTATCAGCTTTGTTTTCTTCCACTATGGATTT
>CAODLS010493501.1:0-12993 GCA_948243855.1 Flueggea neowawraea | reverse complement strand
CGATGGGAAGATGGCACCTAGACGCTGAATCCCCCTAGACCGAATTAAGTGATAAGGACTCGTTATTCAAATAATCATTCAGGCAATTGGACTGTGAAAATTTTTAAGATATATTAACCTCTCTCTCAATTTAGCTAATGCCTAACAACTAGGTTGATTAACTGGAATCTCTTCCTAATTAAAACCCCTAACGTTGCTTTAACACACTGCTTTACGAATTTCACTATTAGGTTTGACCCTAATTCAGAGGATTTATGTTGACATGTCTCTAGGTTTGCATGCAATTCCTCTTAATTATGAACTCTCTATCATACACAGAATCTCTCAATTGCACATGCACGAAACAATATTGGAATCGAAAAGCTAGCAACAGTCAATTCAACAATACACATTATAAATCATAATTGAGTCACAATCCATAAATCAATTGAATGAATAACACAATCCAACATCACATAATCTGCCTAGGGTTCATCACATCTAGGTACACAATATAATTAGTTCATAATTATGGAGAGATAAACAAAAAAACAAAGAGAAATCTAGAGAGAGAAGGAAAACCCATGATTGAATCCTCCAATTCTACGTGAAATCCCTTCGTTCGTGATGCCCAATGATGTTCTCCTTTGTTCCCACATTTTCTGGCCTCTAAAGATGTATATTTTTGTCTCCAAGTCAGCTCCCCTTGAATGAATGTTGAAACCCACTTAAATAGGCGATTTAAGGCCTCTGAGATAAGACATGGTCACGGCCAAGGCCGTGTCCAAGCTGTCCCATCCGTGTGCTTCATTTAATCTTCAATTCTGCGGCTTAACCATAAGACACGGACATGGTTTATGTCCGTGTCCTAGCCAAAAATGTCCTTGTAATGTGTTGTTGTCCGTGGATTGAATGAACTTTGGCTGGGTAAATATACAAACACGAGATTGTGTCTGTGTCCAAGGCTCCTCTGACCGTGTGCAAGAAGTCTTGTCCGTGTCCTTCAGTTTTCAAGTTCCAGTGGGTTACACGGCCTATCCCACGGCCGTGGACCTCCAATTCATGTCTGTGTGTGTCCAATTGTTCATGGTTTTGCTTCCTCAAGTCTCCCACGGGTGTGTTTCATGCATCCTAGGTTGTGTTTCACTCTCAATGCATCAAATGTCATCGTGCAAACCCCGTTTTGACTTATTTTCATTCGATTCATCAAGACATCATCAATTAACCTGAAAATCATAATATAAAGCATAGAAGTATCAAAACTAATGTCAAACGCTCAATTCGTACTCAAAACAATATAAATTAATGCACACAAATACGTATTAATATGTGTTCATCAAGCACCATTGAGGCTATTGAGGTTGTTGATTCTCTATTAGATATCTGATTTGGCCAGCACAGTATCAATATAATACAGGTGTATGATCAGTGATTATCATATCTGTATAAAATTCTGAATAAATTGTTAATAAAATATTATGTATAATATTCTGTACAATCTGGTTAATATGAAACAATATAAAATGTTGCATGCGTTGTCTAATCTTTTGCCTAATATGGATTTCGTCTGACTGCATGTTGTCTGCTCTGGTATCGAAATATTTCTGAAACATTTTTAACTATACTAGTATGTATACGAGTGTATATACATACACTTGTATATGTTGCATGTGAAAGTTTTTTAAATATTTACAAAACATTTTATGTGAGGTCCCAGAGGTATTCTGGAGCGTCATTCCTCACTGAGTTTTCTCACCTCCTCCCCTTAACATTTTTCAGGTGATTAAGCTTTCGTGCTTAGTGGAGTCTTCGAGTAGTAGTGATAACCCTTTTGATCAGTTTTTGAGTTGGTATGTTTGGTTAGGTGCTCCACACCGAGAGTTTAGGTTCCAATATTTGGGTTTCATCATTTGGTTTTTGTTTGTGTAATTAATTTGAAAGAATGTGTATATGTATATATATTTATATTCTTATTATTTTGAATTATAACACTTTAGTTATAATTTATAACATCTGAATGTTTGCCATATTGGATAATTATTAAAATGAATAATTGGGTAGGATTTCTGAGTACTCTGAGACTTGTACGGGATGAGTTGGGCTTCCACAGACGGTCCATCTTGTACGCCGGTCACGGTCCAGAAATGGGTCGTGACAATTACCTTTGGCTAAGGGTGAAAAGAAGGAAGAGAAGGTCGAGCACAGTCAGACATCACCTGAGCTACCAGCGAAGCTAAAAGATCCAAGGAGATTCTTTATCCCTCTTACTACTGGTAGCTTAAACATTAATGATGCATTATCTGACTTAGGTGCTATTGTCAATGTGATGTCGTATGATTTGTTTGAGAAGTTGGACATAGGAGAGCCCACACCAACTAGGGTGCTTGTGCAATTAACCGATAGATCTGTTGTACATCCTAGAGGCATTATAGAGAATGTTTTTGTTAGGGTAGGTGATTTGATGTTTCCTGTTGATTTTATGATTCTTGACTTGATGTTCAATTTGGAAATGCCTTTGATCCTAGGAAGGCCATTTTTAGCTACTTCTAGGTCCATTGTTGATGCATATGATCGATTGTTAACTCTTAGAGTTGGGACTAATAGTGTTGAAATTAAGGACTCTAAGGTCAAACGTCATTCTGACTCACATTATGGAGAAAAGGTTGTTTTGTCTGATGTGGTACAGGCACCCAATAAGAAAGATCCAATTGATGCATCCCAAGTTCAAGAAACGGTACCCAAGGTTAAGAAGAATAAGCCTAGAACTCGAGGAGAAAACCCAAGAATGACATGCTTGAGACGTTGCAATCAAAGGTCGACCCTAAGGCAACGTGTCATTTCATATGGCGTTAAGAAAAAGGAAGAGGTGAATCAATGCAATGTGCTACAATGTGGATTTGGTGCGAATGCTTCGCGCAATCCTACATACAAGCCCCCTTGATAGGTCTCACCAACCAACGTCCGGCTCATGACATTAAAGAAGCGCTTCTTGGGAGGTAACACAAGCTTTGAACATTTTATTTGATTTTTGATTTGTTGCTTTGGAAATTTTGTTTTAGTTTATATGTTTTAATGTGCCTAATTTTCTAGGTTCGATTGATGTTTAATGGTGTTTTTGTGTTACGATTGGGCGAAATGAAATTTTTTTGTGAATTGAGGTTTCTTTAGGTGCTAAGATGTGTTCATGGAGGCATTGGAGTCACTCTGGACCATCCACTCTCGAGGTAAGACAATTGGGAAGTTGGAAGATCGAAAGAGGTACGCTTTTTGAGCGAAACAGTGGGTAACACGTCCTAGAACATGGTTGTGGCCACCAAACATGGTCTAGAATCTTCAAAACATGGTATGGAGTGTCTTGGCCGTGTTTTTAAGTGTCTAGGCCTAGTCTTGAGTGTTTTGGCCATGTCTCACTCGTTTTACATCCAATTTGATCATATTCGCCTTCTATCTTCATAACAACGTCCTCATTGCTTCCCATTACCTTTCCTCTTTATTTTCTAACACTTAAACCCTCTGGTTTCATGTCTTATTATTTAATTGAATGCTAGATTCAAGGGCACATGATGTTTTTTGTTTTGTTTTGTTTTTTTCACCTGTGTTTTGGTTGTTTTCTTTTGCAAGGCTCCGAATGATATTTCGTTGAAAATCATGCGAGCAATCATCAGGATCAATCCATTTTTAGAGAATTCCCAAAACTTATTCTTTTCATTCTTTACCTCACTATTCTTATTGTTAATGCTTGTTTCATTTTGTGCATTAGGGACAATGCACCGTTCAAGTGTGGGGTAGGGGGTTTAAAAAATTTTTGATTTAGTTCTTAATATTATGGTTATGGGATGTATGTTATGTGATAATGCAAATGGTTTGCATATTTGAGAATCTTTATTATGCATATGTTATTTGGAGGATAGAATTACATATCTTGAATCCACCCTAGTATGTAGCTTGTAATCAAATTTCCCATTTTGGCTTTTCCACCTTTATGACTCGTGTTATAATGAAAAGGTTAACTTTGGTTGAATTTGGGCATATTACTGAATGCATGAACGAAAAAAAGGGGTTGCTCTTGACTTGCTTGAACCCAAATGGGGACAAGTAAATGGGGTTGGACATCTACTACGCTGTCTTTGGATATGAGTATGCAAAGCACTGCTACGAGGGGTTGTCATTGTAACCGGGAACACTCATCACCAATGATCTGTTTTCACGTCAAATGGACTATCCTTTGTGGTGAAAATCGAAATAAGTGTAAAACAAGCACAAGTCAAACTCGATATTTACTGACTGCATTTGTAGCAATGCAAGTCATTGAGGAGATAGAATCTATGTAAGCGTGCAAATTTCATTTTAATTGTTGCCTGAAGTGCTTAATGTCATATTTGTTAACTGAATTAATGAGTTAGAGGGGTGGTCAAATCAAATCGGTTAGTTTGGCTATGACGCTTGACTTGTGTGTGGTTTGGGGAGTCAATTTGAGTCAACTAGTACCCTATGCATAGTCTAGATTCTCTACTATCCAATTTGTTTTTGTTAGCACATAATGTGAAACCCCATGCCATTTCATTAAGAGTTTGCTTAAAATGTTTTGTTCCCCTTATCTTACTTCTATGTTTGCTTGAGGACAAGCAAAAGTTTAAGTGTGGGGTAGTTTGATAAATGCTTATTTATACATGTTGTGGTGTTTGATAAATGCTTATAATATGCACAACAGAATACAACAAGATCACACAAGAAACATCCCAGACACTGTATGTAATCATAATTAATTGAAGTGGCCGAATATATGTACCTTAAAATCTTTGCCGAATTGCTTTTCTCTGAAAGCAAGGTATTGTCGAATTGGTTTCTCCTCCTCCTTTGTTGTGTTGAGCCGAATGCAATTAACAATAAGGACTGCCAAAAGAAAACTCCCATGTACTCTCACACACACACACAAGACTGTTGGTTGCGGCTACGTGTGCTAGTACTAAAAGGACTCTCTTTCTTGCCTTGAAGAATTCGGTTTTGGAAGAAGAGATAAACAGTTTTTCTCACACACTCTTTTGTTGTTAGCCGAACCTCTTTCTTCACCAAGAGAAAATAAAAACTCTTTTTATTTCTATTATAGTTTCAGTTAGAAGAAGGAAAGAGAAAAACCCTAGACGAATATTTAGAGTATCAAAAATCAAATTCTCTCTCCTCCAATTAGGGTTTCGAAAATTGGAGTGAAGTGTGGCTACCATAAATCCTAGCCGAATTGTATGTGCAGCCCCTCCAAAACCCTAGGCTGAATTTCTTTTCAAGTCCTACTTGAATAAGAATTTCTCCTTTTACTATTTCCAATTTCTTCCTTTCCTTTTAGGTAATTAATTAAATCTTATTAATTAATCACTCCTCTTAATTCAATCTCCATGAGTGTGCCGAATTTCATCTTGGGCCCATTTAATTATATTTTAATCATTAACATAAATCAATGGCCCGGCAAGAAAAACAGTCTTAGCCCTAACCCATAAATCAATTTATATATTGTGTATGATCATGTTGGTTCATTCAATGTTGGCAATGGGCCTAAAGTCAATTTAAAACTCATAAATCATAATTGGTCTCTATCAAGACATTATGATTACCCAAATTGAAATGAATGTAAATTACGAATCAACATAATCTAATTACAACCTTATACAACTCTTTGCCTCTCGATATCAGAATTAGCATAAGACATGGAACGGTTCACCCTTATTTATACTAAAACATTTTTTTGATTTATAAGTGATCCTGACTAAGTCAAACAAATGATAACACTTATAACTTTGTTTGGGTGTGGCCACACAGTACTTAGTTTCACTAATCAAGTGGCCGGTGATATCTTCTTTCTCTTCGAGAGTGGTAATCCCTTCACTTCACTCATGTTTCTTAGCATGACTCATGGCATACCCAATCATACTCATACTTGTTACTCATTACAAATAACATTAGGTGTATGTCAAAATATACGAGAAATCACCCAAGAATCCATAATAATTTTAGGTCGAGGGATTCAAGTATAAGTGTTGCATGAGAAATACTTATGACCTTTCAACCATGTAGTATTCTCATAAGCGAATCGATCCAAAACATTGTTCTCTAACATGTTTTATGTTCTCTGATTGATATCTCATATCCTATGACTACTAAAACATGATCATCTCACAGAGTACATACTAGTCTTGGTTTATTGTCACTCCCATGACAATAATCGACTAGGGACATTTAGAATAGTATTCTTTTATGCTTCAAGGTTTTACTATCCAAATTGCATATTTGAAAACTTAAGTAGAATCACTTTTCATGGATGTTTTATCAAATTAAACATGTATATGAATAATAATGAGATAAAACAATGACTCATATTATATATATATATATATATATATGGATACAATGCATTGGGGCTAGGGCTTACACTAACAATTTAGGGTCAGAAAACATAGGAACTCAAGGATAACTCATCTTGCATCAAGATCGAAGAAATTACACGAAGGATTGAAGGATTCGTCTTAGGTTCTTCTTCTGTCTCTATATTCTCTTTCTATCTTCTTGTTATTCTCTCAATTAGTATGAACTAAATACTTGTGCATCTAGCTATGATGAACCATAGATTGACTATGTGATTGTTGGGTTTTTTTATTCATTCAATTTTATTATGGAATTGAGACTCAATTATGGTTTAGGATTCGTCGAATTGTTGAATTGATTGTTGCTAATCTTTCGATTCCAATAGTGATCCGTACATGAGTAATCGAGAGATTCTTTGTGTGATAGATCGTTCATAATTGAGAGGACTTGCATGCAAACCTAGAGATAAGTCAACATAAATCCTCTGGATTAGGGTCAAACCTAATAGAGAAATTCACAATACATTAAAGCAACGTGAGGTGTTTTAATTAGGAAGAGATTCTGATTAATCAACCTAGTCATTAGACATTAGCTAACTCGAGAGAGAGGTTAACATATTGTAGGAATTCCCACGGTCCAATTACCCAAATACCTGTTTGAATAACGAGCCATTGTTACTTAGTTTGGTCTAGGGGGATTCATTATCTAGGTGTCGTTTCCCATTGATTGCCTCTATCTTATTCATTGTGTTGTGTTTGTTCTCGAGTTGAGTTCCTTTATTTTTATTGTTCAAAACATTGATTTGTTGGTTAGATAACAAAGCGAGAGCGAGTAACTAGTAATCGTAGTTTCTGTGAGACACGACACTCAGTACTTAGGTCCACATACTATAGTTGATATGTGCACTTGACTTGAGTCTGTAGGTGTAGACGGACGCTACCAGTCATTCCTATTTGGACATTCACAGTGCATGTTCTTTGCGATAAGTTCTTATCTTAGTATACTTTTTCTGGATCAGCTTAGCTTAGTTGAATCATGTGTGGTGTTGCTTATTTGTTGGGATCTATAGCAAACAAGTGGATTGGTCTTTTTTTTTTCTTAAATAGAAAAGGAAAAATCACACTTTTAACAGAAAAATAAATACTAAATTTGACAAATGTCATTTAAATTTTTGATCTTGAAAAATGTCATTAAAAAACTCAATTTGACAAATGGCATATTCGGGAGAAATAACAATCTAAAGAAAATATTTGATTTTCCAAAAGTCTCCAGAAAGTCTCCAAATGTCTACAAAAGGTCTCTAAAGGTTTTCAAAAAGTTTCTAAAGGTCTTCAAATGTCACAATTTTTTTATAAAAAATTTGATTTAATAAATTTCGATGTAGTTTTTTTACAAATTAAACTGAAATATATATATATATATATATATATATATGTGTGTGTGTGTGTGTGTGTGCGCGCATGTGTGTACACAATATTTACAAATTTTACTGGAATTTAATGATAATTATTTTTTTTTGAACTAGAATAATTTCATTGATTCATAAAAATTTAGCATAATACAATACAGTAAAAATAGCATAGTTAAGATAATTAATTTGGTATAAAGAAGTATACAAATGTTTTCAAATGTCTACAGTGGTCTACAACAAGATCTTCAAAAGGTCTTCAAAAGTTTTTAAAAGGTCACTAGGTCTTCAAAGATCTTAAATAGGTCTTTAAAATTGTACGCAACATCAATTTTACATTTCTGCCGCTACTAACACCAAATTAATCTCTGCCACCATCAACACTAAAAAATAGGCGGCTAGAGTTTGACAAACCCTAGCCACCACCGCCGCCAGCACCACAAAACTCAACAAAATCAACATGCACAAATCAATCAAAATCAACCTGCACATAATCAAAAGTAGCCAAATGTGTCCGTTGGTCTACAAAGCTATTATATTTTAAACATGATGCAATGACATAAAAAAATTACAATTCAAGGACTAAAACAATAAAATTACATACAACAAAACACATCAACAACAAAACCCTAATCTAACTTCATGCCACCTCCTAGAACCCTAATTATATAAAAAAACAAGTGTCGCTTCCTTAGCCAAATGAAACCGCCACCACCTTCTCTGTCTTAGATGTCCTTCGCTGACATTCACCTCTCTTTCTCAATCACTGCCAATCCGCCATCACAACTCCTACACGTCGGTGTCGACCTCGTCTTTCTCATTCACCTCCGCAGATCAGACTCCTGATTCATCGTCATCCGTCGCCTTTCAGAACAAGATCATGGTTGTTCCTCGCCAATCTTGAACAAAGATTGAAATATAGTGCGTGAGAGATCGAGAGGAGGCAATGACAAAGAGGATAAGAAGTGGCATAAATGGAGAGCGTACAAAGGAGAAAGAAAGTGAAGCAACGAAGGCGACAGTGGAGAAGAAGAAACAAGATCTGGCAAAGAAGAAGAGTAGACGAGAGAAAAAGACAAAAGAAAAAGAGGAGAGGAAGAGAGAGAAAACAAAGAGGGAAAATTTGAGAAAATATCACGAAAAATTAACTTTCATTTGACAAAATCTAATATTTTTAAGAATCAAAATTAAAAAAATAGCATACATCAAACTTGAACTTTAAAATGTGTTCATGAAGTAATTTTAAAACTATAAATGCTATGTCAAAATCTAAATTTTAACTATCACATGTGGCATAATTAATTAAAAGAAAATTCAAGATTGTGTCATTCTAAAAATTAAGGAAAGTTAACATCAATAAAATTAAAAAGGATTTGGGGAAAACATTACAATGCTTTCCTTCCATGCATTTCCCAGTTCCCATCCAACCTCTCACCCTTCTCCTTCCTATCCTGCCTCATCCCCCCAAAGAAAAGGAAAAAAAGAAAACTTTAATTGACAGAAGACAAGAGGATTAATGAAGAAGCTCAATACATTGGTACAACTAAAACAAAACTTGTAATTAGTACGTGCCTCGTCTCATATCATTACTTAGTGCATGGATCTTCATATTAGTTCATCTTATTTATTAAATCATCGATCTTATCCTCCCGGTTGCCAGCGTCTCCACCATCCTTAAATGGTGCTTTCCTCCCTTGCAATCCTTCTTTTGGTTTATTCAGAGCAAATGGCCCCAAAAACCTGGTAATCTCCTTAAAATGTGGACCAACATTAACAACTTCATGTACGATATCCGCCAAACACACAAGGCCGTATTTTCCCAATGCCTGCCAGTGAACAGATGCAACTGTGAACAAATTTGATAAACAGTAAAATATAAGAAACATTCAAAAACTTTTGTGAGCTTCCAAACCTCCTCGATAATGTTGTTATCTATTAAGGGAACTCGCTGCTTGTCTATTTTTCCGTAACCCTTCTTGTAGATCAGCTCGTTGACATTCTTCAGATTTGGATAACTTCATGAAAGAAAATAAAAGATGAAGGTCAATTATGATAAGAAATAAAAGAATCTTACCATTAAATAAGAAAGATTTGCTCACTAACATAAGCTAGAATATTAGTATAAATCACACTTAATTTAGGGAATCTAAATGATACAATAATTAAAACATTAAGCTTTTGAGTTTTTGCCAAGTTTCTGAAGAAAAGTAATTCAGCTGACAGAAAATGCCAAAATCAAGCTTTTAGATTCCTCCTTCATCAGATGAAAAATTCTTAGCCAGCCCGACAAAAGCACATATTGAATTTGCAATGCCAGACCCCTCTGAAATTTTCTGTACTACATTTTAAACTGAGTAAAATGAGCATGGAATGAAATATTCAGCCATATGATAATGCCATGTGGAACTGCAGCAAATTGTTGCATCTGAAAACATCAAGCTATATAAATAGCTATTAAAAAGTTGCCATCAACCTATATAGAATGAACCCCTCACAACATTCCCGTCTAAGTACGGCCGTGGGAGCAAGTAATCTCTAGATTTCCCTTAAGTAGGGGCTTTTAACACCTTTTGCATTCTGTTGTACCAAAAAGTTGAAACACAGCAAACTATTGAAACAACCAATATCCCTTGTTGGCCTAATACAATTGTGTCAAAGAAACACCTCCTCACAAACTATCTCTATTGACCCGAAAGCCTATAAGAAGTTACTTGGACAATTACAATCCGCAATTTGTCACAATTCTTTGAATTTCGTTAAAATAGTGTATAAAAACTCTCTTAAATTTGGAAAATCCAATGTATATTATCAAAAGAAACAATTAATTATGTAAAAACATTATTTCCTACAGAATGGAGAGTTTTATAATCTTACCCGTATGTAACGTAAGGCTCCACCTTTTGAAGCAATTCTAACACCCCTGCACTTGCCTGCACAAAGACACCATGAAAGATTCTCCGCAATCTCAACTTGTCCAGAATCTTCTTGGTTTTTGGGTGCATATCATTTCTCCTGGAAAAAAAAAAAGAGAGAGATCAAAATACAGCTGCAAGTACTACATAGAGTCATCACCAACAATCAACAACATACCCTTGAATTCTAATTACGAACAGAAGCTTAGAACTCGGACTTGGCAACGCTGATTTCGGCCTCTTCTGCCTCTGCTTCATCCTGATAAGATCCAATTCCTGAGAAGGGGGGATGGGATGGGATGGGGGAAAGCTTAGATGCGCAGATCATCAAATGATTGTTTCATCAAATTGTGAATACAGATCGAAGCTTATCTAAACATTGACCTTGTTCCGAAACTCGAGGACGAATTGCTCGGGGCGTTTGATATCGTCGACCTTCCTCTTCTTTCCGCCATGTTTCCCAAACTCCAACTGGGTCTTTCTTGTCAGTGCCAACGATTCTTCCTTGTGCTTCCTGTTCTTCAATACCACCTCCGGTATATACGCCATCGGCTTTCCCTCTGCATCTACCATCACTAATTATACCCTACCTCGGCGCCGGAAATACTACTGGAGAAATGCGAGGTGCCGACGACGAAACGCAGAGATAGAGACACAGAGGGATGTGAAGATTGGTAGCGACCGGCGGAGGGATGTTAAGAGATAGAGACAGAGGCAAAGAGAAATAGAGTCGGAGAGGCGGAAGATAGGCAGGGTAGGGTTTTTAACTAGATGAACTGATAAAGGGCTTTTAGGGTTTTGATAAAATGAAGGGCTCCAAACCCCAAAATAAAAATATAAAAAAACAAATACAAAGGAGTGTTTTATTTTATTCTTTTTAATTTTTTTTTCTCAAAGGTGATTGTTGGATTCACTTTTCAAAACCGTCTCTAGATTACAAATAGTTGTCATAATTAAACAAAAGGATTGTGTAAATGCAGTCTTTGCTTAGAAATTACAGTATGAAACAAATTTAGGTTCCACTTTTCATTACGCACTTTATGATTCTGAATCTTAAAAACTCCTCAAAATATATATATATATATATATAAAACTCCTCAAAACAAAATGAGAAAGTATTCTAGGGAAAAAAAATAAAATTAAATTAAAATAAAGCAAGGGCATGAGGAGTTTTCCAACCCAAGGACTTGGCAAATTGGGAGTTGGACCTGGAAAAGCCATTGGACTCAATCAACCAACATAGAATATATATATTTTACACGTAATATATATTTTTATTAAATTATTAAATAATTATATTTAAAATATTATTTTATTTTAATTATAATAAATATAAATTTCATATAAAAATTATTTAAAATTATAATATATATAAAATAAAAATTTTAATTTGAATAAAACTAATCAGTTATTTAATAAATATTTTATGTAAGTTAGTGATATATTTTTTTATGATGACTAAAATATTTTTATTCTTTGATTTATTTTTTATATATACTAAATTTGTTTACATCAATTATCTTTAAATTAGTACTAAGAAAAATAAAAATTAATTTGTCAATTAATTAAGTAATTAGTGTATTTAACATATTTTCAAAGAGTAATAATAACATAAATAAATAGTACAAATTAGTGAAATTGTAAAATTAAATGGTGATTACTTTATTATCTTTTTAATATTATTTTTTTAACTGAACTAAACTTGACTGAAATTAATGATGACAATCAAATAATGAACATATAATTAAGTGAATGTTATACTCAACAATTTTTGCGCTTCTCCCTATTGTCAAACTCATACATTTTTTTTAGACATATTAGTGGATCTCTCCTAAAAGCAAATAGAAATTTTTTAGATCTTACATGTCACGACCCATAGTCAGGTTCGTAACCGACATATGAGACAAACCGTCTGTGGAAACCCGATTCATCCCACACAAGCCTCTGTGATCAGATATGCTACCCAACTTATCAAATTATTTATTTAAAATATTTATAAAAGCATTTATAAATGAAGTAAATCGTATATATATATATATAAATACCAATAAATATATATATATATATATATAAATACCAATAAATATATATATATATATATATACATATACGGTATATCAAAAATATCAGTGAAAATATAAATCACAGAGTAAAACCCAAAATACAAAATGAAGCTCAGTATCCCAACAGTAACCCAATGTGGAGCTCTATGACATAGTAAAGTATAGTCCCAAACGAGGGCACTCACAATAGGCAAAAGTGCCTCACTAGGTCGAGGTACGAGTCAGATGCTGTGCGTCCAAAAGATATCACCTGCGAACAAAGGTATAACATGGACAA
>CAODLS010493457.1:0-11048 GCA_948243855.1 Flueggea neowawraea | reverse complement strand
GATACATACAACAAAGAAGGAGTTGTGAATGTTTACCTCGTAAAAAGATCGAATAATTGTGAAGAACACAATTGAGTCACGAACTTGTTGATCCTTTTCATGTTCGGCCAGCCACTCAACAACACCAAAATTATGGTGTCTATATCAGTATCCACACCACGTTGGTCAACAATCACGACTAGGAGTTTACGTCTTAGGACTGGGTTCGAATCGATGCGTTATAAACACTTTCATAGAGCTAGGTGTTTAGAGATTTTGGCAAGAAGAAAGGCATCAATGTTTTGCCCTCCTTATGCACGACTTAGGCTTACAAAAATTCACTTAAAAGACCCTTAAATACCCTAGTCTAAATAGGATTGGGGTTTGCTAAACACCTCCTATAATATTTCTATGAATCTAGCCCACATTAAGTAAGATATTTTCCTATCTTGTAGGAAGATATTCCAAATCCTTTTAGAACTCATTACGAACAACCAAAATCACTTTATTGCCAGCAAATTAAACTTATTCTTACTCTAAGAATGGGCTTAATTAACTCTAATTAACTTGGACTTAATGAGCTTTTAGTTTCTACCCATTAAACAAGTATAAACGCAATATATACAAGTATGTTGCAACATATATTCAAGTCCAACAAGGATTTGTATTTTATTCAATTCTCCAATAATTAAATAAGCATGGAAAATCCTAATTTAATTAGGACTCATCTCGAGATGTCCTTAATCAAATTAGGACTACTAATTATTGCGCTCTAAACCCTTAGTACTGACACTAACTAATCGAACTAGTTTTTGTCGATTCTCAAATCCTATTCATAATAGGAATCCTAACTCAACTAGTAATCATAATTGCATTTGGACTCTCAATATTGAGAATGATCCTAATGTTAGAATTCGTTCTATTGAAACATAAGATGATCATTAGTTTCCATTTTAGAACTTATCCTAGTTACACTAGGACTCTCATTTCTATTAGAAATCCTAGTCAAACTAGGACTCTCATATGAAATGAGATTTTTGAGTTTCTAAATTAATTAGGTATCATCTTAAGGTATCCTATACATTTAGGTCACCTCTTCGACGATGTTCATCCATGAGTCAAACTAGGAAATCTCACTTGAACATTATTCAGCTCATGATTAACGTTATCCCTACAACGTGTTATTGTGTGTGACCCTCTAAGCCCTCATTCACAATGGTAGTAAACTAGGATTTGAATCCTAAATTACTTGGTAAGATTGGGCCCTAGCTAGCCATCATACCCCAAGTGAACTCGAGTTGTCGTGGAACGACCTATGCCTATCATGAAAGATTACCGTGTAATTCGATCCCTTGTCATTTCATGTCTCTTCGAGTATAGGGCATAGATAGTGTCAGCCCATCACCTTGGAAGAATTCATCAATCAACAAGTTTAGAGAAATTATACCAAATTGATTCAACTTCCCAAGTTGCAACCAATTAGACTATGACCATGGATTTAAATTCTTTTTACTCAATTGATAGACCCAATGAAACACTTCAATCATATTATTGAGGGTGACAATCCTATCTTGATCACACACCATACTTAAATATTTCGTGATGCAACCTAACCTTCACCTTTTTAGCAACCCTAATCAGGTTACGTAGGATGAGATTAAAGTTACATGACTAGACATTAGCATGCCGTGGTGATCTCAAGTCAAAGGACTAGTTACACCATCTTCCACAGTTGGGAGTTCTTCATTGACACTCAAGTAATTTACCATGTGGCTCCCAACAGTAGGTCAGTCCAACACCCACATTAACTCGTAATTGTGTGCCTACACGTTTGGCCCAGATATCACATAAGTGTTTTCCATGGGGAAATGGAACTAACCAAACCATGTAATAGCCTCACTGATTGTTGACGCCCAATACCGATAATTGTTGACAATAAACATTTAAATATAGTGTTCAAGTACCGATGTGTTCCCCGTTAGACATGGCACACAAGGTGGAAACCTACTTGTAATATCTCGTCTGTTCCGACTAGTTTTTTTGTAGGTTTGCAATCAATTCCAATCATTTGGTGATGAGGTGTTGATTAAGTGTTTGAAGAGGTTTAATGATGACGTTGTTGCGATGTTGGGCGTGATTAAGCCCTGTAAATAAGGAATTTCTCGAGTAAACGCTCGTGCGACTCAAGTGTAGTATGTTGTGGATAACTTGAGTTAGTGAATGTTGTAACTCGAGTTGTCTGACACCTAGATAACTCGAGTAAGGTGTTTCTATTACTCAAGTTATCCAAGGTGTAGATAACTCGAGTAAGCCATTGTGCAACTTGAGTTATCTATGTCTCTAGAATCGCATCAGGGCACCTGGGTACTCTAACTCGAGTAAGCATTTGGATAACTCTAGTAATCCATATTTTGGGCAAAGTTAACTCGAGTTGGAGGACCTGTAACTTGAGTTAGCCTTTGCAAAATTGAAACGATGCCGTTTTGAGCATCAGGTCTATAAATATACCCCCAACCCCTTCTTCATTTTTCGCTTCTTTCTCCACCGATTTTCACTCAAATCAACTCGGCTCACTCCCATTTTGTCCCTCCAACATTCCTTGATCATTTTTAGGTAAGAACAACATTCTTTCAACCTTTTTGACTCATTTTCATGCTTTAAATTCTTGGGTTATGTTCTAGGTCGAACTATGTTAGGGATTCGACTTTCCTCTTGATTTTGTGTTAATGGAGGTCAAAGGTTTCTAGATTAGGATAGATTAAGGTGAGAATAAAATTCTTTCTCCATTCTTACTTCATTTTTCATGCATTAAATTTTGGCTGAATTTCCAACGGGTTTCAATTTGTGCATGATTTTGTGTAAATGGTTGTTTGATGATGATATATTATGTTAGATTGGACTTAAATAAACTTGATTCAAGCTTTGAAATGAATGATTTTAGTAGGTTTATGGACAACTAGGGCTAGGAACGAAGTTTGGCTTATTTCTTGAGATTTTGAGTTGATTTTGGGAAACTAATTATACATTGAATTTCCTGAGGATGATTAGAACGAATGTAGGTGCTTGGATTTGATTTTCATCAGTTGGAACGAAAGTACGGATTGATTATGTAATTTTCCATTATGAGGACTAAAACTGATATTTTCCATTTTATGGACTAAAGAGTAACTTTGTATTATTTGGAGACTTATTTGGATATTTCAAACTATATAAGGATCAAATTAGTGATATTTGGAGACTTAAGGACTAAAATATAAAATGGGATATTTTGGGGACTAAATCATAATTTTTTGAAGTTCGAGGAACAAACTATAATATTATATTTAGGTCTAGTTTGGAGGAGAGCATTAGTTAATCAACAAAAATAGGAATTTCGACACCGTCAGGGAATCAGGGTTGCATATTTGCATATCATACATACGGACATTTGCATTTGTGTCTGATCTGCTTCCATGTTTGTTTTTAGCCTCTGTTTTTTTCAAGAAGATCCGTTCGTTATTTGTGGTGTGTGTCTAGACTGTCGGCTTGAATTTCCAGGTGAGTACAGCGACAACTTTAGGCTTGTAGCCTGCCTTTTCAAAATTTAAATGTTTTTTTGGCATGCTTGACTAATCTTTTAACTGGATTAAGTAAAGGCAAGGCCTAATTAAAATATGACTATGTGATAAACGGAGTGAGGATTAGTATAAGAATTATGATAATTAACAGTATCAGTATATTTTTTTTATTATATCAGTATAAGTATGATATTATCTTCTTGTTTGCATGCTATCAGTATCAGTATTATTATGTATTATATATATGGATCCGAGACATTCAGCTACGGAGATGGTGTAGCCTTCGGTATACCGTCGATCAGTAAAGACCTAGTTACCAAGGTTGGTGGTAGCACTGCGCGTCCAACCAGACACCCAGTATCAGGTGGCGTTGTCCACAACTATTAGTCAGTTAGGTTGATTAGATCTGTTTGGTCCCGATCCCTTAGTCAGTTAGGTTAAATGTATTTGTACTATCTATAACTGCATGATTGATTGTTGTCTGCTGAGGGTGAAAATGTTTTTAAATTATACTATATATTAGAGTGTATATTATAGTATCCATGTATATTGCATGTGGTAGTTTTGAAAAATGTTTTCAAAACAGTCTTTGTGATGCCTGTATCAGGCGACCTAGAGTGTCGTCCCCCACTGAGTTATACCTACCCCCTTATTTTTCCTTGTTTATTTGAAACTTATTTTTCAAGTTAATCACTATTTGCTTCATCAGATCTTTGACACTCAGTGAGGCATTTGATTGCATCGTAAGAGCTCTTTTGGTCAGGCTAGTCAGTGTACATGCTAGATGCTCCACGTTGAGGGTTTATGTGTTTGGTATTATGTTTTATAATGAATTATTTTAAATTATTATTATTCATAAATTCTTATTTTGTAATTTGATAATTAAATTATTCATTCTATTAATTATTTATTTTATTTTAACTATATTACTTACGTTACTGTTTTACAATGTGAAATGGGTTTTTTAAATTAATATTGCTAAATGAATGTTTAAAAAAGGATTTTGGGATAGATGTTCTGCATATCCGAGGCTTGTGCAGAGGGGGTGGGGCATATGGTTTGGTTCTCCTTGTAAGTCTGTCATGATCCGAAAACGGGTCTTGACACTACTATATCATGTACATAGTTTCATTGATCTAATTATACCAACCAAAATGATTCTCCTATCATATTAATTAGCGAAACAAAAACATGCCTTTTATATTTTGTTGTTGTTATTTATGTGGTGCCCTCAATGGTTGGCTCTTATGGCACTTGCACTAACATATTTATTATATTATATTTGTAGGTTAAACCTGCAGCTGCTGAATTGAGAAACAAACATGTGCAAAATTATGATAAATTGCTTCAGTTTTATGGAAAGGTCGGGCTACTAGAAAGAGCAGTGACGTTTCAGTAAGCTTGAGAGTAACATTTGCACATAATGTTAGGAAAAGAACAAAGAACCCAAGCTCAATAACCATTGATGATATTGATCAAATGATGCCAAATAATGCTGGTATTTTGGAAACTTTTGATGATTGTGAGGTTGAGCATGACTATGATAATGTACCAACTCCACACACATCTCTACTCCAACTTTAGCTCACTCTCTCCATCCTGGTAGAGCTTCTTTTTCCTTTTTGTGTTTAATCCTACCCTTTGTGGATTTTGATTGGTTGTTTCCCCTTCTGATTTCTTGCTTGCAACCCTATCCTTATTGTCTCCTCTTTTGTCTTTCGATCTCCTCTCATTCTGGTTTGCTATTACCTTTTTTCTCCCAAATTATTACCTCCCTCATGTGGCACTCCTTGTGTTTGATAAAATGCATTAACTAAATTTCATCCATCGATTCATCCCTTTTCTTCCTCTCTCCAGACTTTTCTTATCCTTTCTTCCCGTGTTTCACCTTTTCCACTGAAACCCTTTCCAACCTGGGTCCCTAACCATCCACAGCCAACTCCCAATTCCCAAAACTTAACCTTCTTAGCCCTACACGCCCTTCACCGCCACTTCTCTCTCCACTCTTCCTATTCCCCAAGGTTATTTAAACTTTGTCTTTGTTTGAAGCTTCTCATTCATTTTGGATTCTTCTCTCTTGGACTTGTTAGGCCTGAAGTTTCGGCATGGTCTAGGAGGAGGTGTTTCAATATAGTCGTGGCCTTTTGGTTGACAATGAGCATCCTATGCTGGAATTGCAGGGGCCTTGGGAATGCTAGTACAATTCGTCAATTAAAGGTTGTTATTAAAGAATGATGTCCCGACTTTGTCTTCTTGATTGAAACTTTATGTACTGCCTCTAATTTCCTTAAAGCTCGTGTTGCTCTTGGTTTTGATAATGGTTTATGTGTCCCGTGGGAAAATGATTGTGTTGGTCTTGCACTTTTATGGAATAATAATACCTCTATTGAGCTTTTGTCATATGCCTCTGATTACATTGATGTTATGGTTCACAACCTTGGTCTTGAAAAGTGGCGTTTCACAGGTTTCTATGGAAATCCCAATCGCTAACTACGTTCTAATTTAAGGAATTTGCTTCGTAGACTAAAACATATGTATTTTCGTGCTTGGCTTATTGGTGGAGATTTTAATTAAATTCTTTTTGAAGTGGAACAAAATGGAGGGCGTGACCACTCTCAAAATTTAATTGAGGATTTTCGCTCTGCTATTGAGGACTGTGGATTGGTTGATTTAGGTTTTGAGGGATATAGGTTCACCTGGGAAAGCTTCAGACATGCTGGCAACCTGATTGAAGAACGCTTGGATCGCTTTTTTTGGTTCTTTATCGTGGATGAATCTCTTTCAGTACTACAAAGTCTCTCATGTTGAGAGCCTTAAAAGTGATCACATGTTGCCAGGCCTCTCTCTATGGCAAAAGGCGCAATGTTTGGGTAACGCGTATGAAGCACTTCGAGAGTTTTTTGGTTGACTGAAATTGATTGTCGTGAGTTTTTTGAGCTTGCATGGGACAATTCTTGGGGAAAACCTGGGCTGATTCAGCGTTTGAAGGGAGTTTTGTGTGAACTGGACTTATGGGGCTATTCTCGCAACAAACAGTTACGACGGTTTGTTGATGATTGTAGGAAGCAGATTAATTTAATCGAGCAACAACCTTTTAATCTGGGTTTTGGTATGGCCCTTCAAAAACTTAATAATGAGCTCGACTTCCTACTTGAGAAGGATGAGATGTATTGGAGGCAATGGTCTCGTTGCAATTGGCTAAGACATGGGGACAAAAATAGCCGTGACTTCCATTTTGTTGCCTCTTAACGGCGCCAGACTAACACTTTACAAGGCCTTTTTGATGTGATTGGCTCGTGGATTATTGATGTTGATGGGATGTTAGCTGTAGCTATTAATTATTTCCAAGGGTTGTTTGCTTCTAATGGTAGCCACATTGATCAATCCCTTTTTTCAGCTATTACCAAGAAGATTAGTCATGAGCAGCATTCATCTCTTGAAGCTAAATAAAATTTTCAAGCTTTTGCAACAATGGATCCACATAAAGCGCCTGGCCCTGATGGTCTTCCTGGTTTGTTTTACACCAGCTTTTGGAACAGTATTAGCACTGAGGTTACCTCTTTTTGTCTGAATATCTTGAATGGTGGTGCTTTTCCTGCACAACTTAATCACACTAATATTTTGTTGATCCTGAAGGTAAAAAATCCAACCAAGATGACTAAGTTATGCCCCATCAGTCTCTGTAATGTGATATACAAGATCATTTCAAAAGTCTTAGTGATTCGCATGAAAGGTATTTGGCCATCCTTAGTTTTTGACAACTAGAGTGCTTTTGTTCTTGGCCGGCTAATTACAGATAATATTTTGTTGGGTATTGAGGCGTTTCATGCTTTAAAGAATAATGCTTCAGGCTATGGTGGCATGGTGGCTATAAAGCTGGATATGGCCAAGGCGTATGACCGCTTGGAGTGGGACTTCATCACATTTGTACTCAAAACTATGGGCTTTCCCGACGGTAGGGTCGCTTTAATTATGAGGTGCATCTCAACTATCTCTTATTCTATTCTTATGAATGGCTCTATTGTTGGTTATGTGACCCCACATAGAGGTGTTAGACAAGGAGACCATTTGTCTCCATATCTTTTTATTCTTTGTGCAGAATTTCTCTCAGGCCTGCTGAATATTGCTTGTCATAACTCAAGCCTTACTGGTCTAAAATTGGCACTATCATGTGATTTCCCAGTTATTTTTTGCGGATGATTGTCTCATCTTCTCTAAGGCAAATCCCACGGAGGATATGGAGTTAAGGAGTATGTTGTGCAAATATGAGGCTACTTCAGGTCAGTTGGTGAATGTACAAAAATCTAGCACTTTTTTTTTTGCATTATTTGTCTCTTCTCAAAGGCATCACACTTTCTTAGAAGCTCTGGGAATCTCGAATCTTGCCTTTACGGGATCTTATCCAGGAGTGCCTTCTGTTTTAGGGCGGTCTAAGTCTTATACTTTTGCTTTTGCATATATCAGAGACAAATTTAGTAAGAAGTTGTCAACCTGGCAGGGAAGGTTATTATCTATGGCGGGTAGGGGTCTCATGTTGAAGGCTGTTATGCAAGCTCTTCCTGCTTTCACGATGAGCATTTACATGATTCCAAAGTCCACATTTGATAAGTTGCAAAAGATTATGAATAGTTCTTGGTGGGGAAGTGTTGAGGGCAGCAGAAAGGGTGTTAGGTGGGCGTCTTGGGATAAATTGTGTAAACCCAAATTTGATGAAGGAATGGGATTTCACAGTTTGTACCACTTCAACCTTGCAGTGCTTGCTAAACAAGCTTGGCGTATCTTGATTAATGGTGACACGCTGATGGCTAGAGTTTTCAAAGCTAAATATTTTAATGATTCTAGCTTATTGTAAGCAAGTACGTTTTCTCGTGCTAGCTACGGTTGGAGGAGCATTCTTGCTGCGATTCCCCTGCTAAAGCAAGGTTTAATTTGGTGTATTGGCACAGGAAGTTTTGTTACTATTTGGGATGACAACTGGATCCCTTCTCCACCTAATTTTTGGCCTATTACTACAAGGCCTGAAGATTGCAACCTAGCAACTGTTTCTGATCTTATTGCAGGAAACTTGTGGAAGGAGGAAGTGCTAAAAGCCATTTTTTTACCAAATGATGCTGACATGATTATGTCCGTTCCATTGCCCTCAGTGCCTAGGGGAGAAAAACTTAGCTGGTTTCACACTAAAAATGGTTTCTGCACGGTATGTTCGGGTTACTAGAGTGCTATAGAGTCTTCTCTTTCTTCTTTGGCATCTAGTAGCTCTTCCAATCCAATGTGGAAGGAGGTTTGGAAGGTGCATGTGCCTTAGCGCCAGAAGATATTTCTATGGAGACTTTGCCATGAGTTTGTACCCCTTAGAACGTGTTTGAACCGACGGGGTATGGACATTCAAACCACTTCTCCGCTGTGTAATAGTGAAGTTGAAGATGTTGTCCATTTATTCTTGGCATGCCCATTTGCAAAGGCCGCATGGAGTTCTTCCAATCTTTTGTTCATTATGACAGGTCTTGGACTTCTCTTGTTGATTGGTTGACGCTAGTTTTTTACAGTTTTTGTCCTAAGGTCATTGCAAAAATTGTTGTCATTTTGGATGTTGTAACACCCTCTACTCCTATGACGTATATTTAACAATAGAATATTACCAATGTAAATAATTTTTTTTAAACATTTCAATTATCAATATAAGTATGAATATATTATTTAATAACTAATATCAGATAAAATCAAAGCACACAACAAAATATATCAAACAACATTACAGATGTCATCGTAAATTCTAAATATATTACACATGTTTAAAATGCAAAATGAGGAGGAGGAGAATGTTGCATGTGGCATCAGCCGGCTGACTTGGTGTGGGCACGTCTATGCACAGTCCACGTCAAAATAAGCTACTGAACCTGAAAATATTTTTGCGATTTATGTGAGCAGCAACTCAGTGAATACAAATCATCATCAATTTATTTCAATAATAAATAAAGCAATAATCATTAACAATAATAAATAAAATATTCAAACATATGCAAATGCCACTATTTTCAGTTTATTATTCTGTGAACTGCTCAAACTTGGATCTGCCCGGGTTTCCAATATGCCACTATAAATATAGACCCGTAGGTCTCCAATATGAATATGACCCGAAGGTCTCCACTGTATATACATATATAGACTCGTAGGTCTCCAATATGAAATTGACCCGAATGTCTCCAATATGTATATAGATCCAGAGCAAGACAGTCATTGATCCCTTTAATCTCATTTCATATGCAATGCAACCGATCAATCATATACCACATTTCCATTGCCAATATATCAATTACTAATAATAATCTCATAGCAATAAACATTCCATATTAATACATATGATAAAGGTTGCATATAAGTTAAGTCTTAGGTTTGTACTCACCTGGCTAGGACAGATAATTCGTCCGTCGCTCATGTTCCTTCTTCCAATCTACAACTCGTGCTCCTATATAATTCAAAGTTAATTAACCTAGCCGTTCCTTAAATAAGTTTCTCTATATGCAATGCAATGCATGTATGTTTAGTTTCATTTGTTTCGTATGTTCTGGAAACCTTTGTTCTTTTGATATTTTCTTTCATTTTGTAACTCCAATTGCTTTGAAATTTTACTACATTATATAAGACATGTTAATGAACATTTAATCTGTTCTAAACACTAAGTAATTCCTTTTCTAACATGTTCAAAAGATCGAGACAAGTTCATACATAAATTCTGTTTTTGGAAACCCAAAACAGATTTGTTACTCTAACTTCCAAACAGAACAATTCTCTCATTTTAAATCCAATTAAGCTTAAATTTAGTACATATATTCTCCACATAACCCTCTACAACTTGTATGTTCAAATATTCCTCTAAATCTGTCTTTAAAGTAGGAAAATTCATCTCACAAAATTATGTTCAATACATATATGCATACTTACCAGTCAACTTCAAATGCATAAAACTTACATTATACAAGTTCTTTTTGAGAATAGTAAATTTCTGGAGAAACAGGACATGGAATACTATAAATTTCATTGAAACATTTTTGCAAATTTAGTTTTTAAATAGGTCTAATAATTCGTGCAAAATAGGAATTATTAATGGTTTTCTTCATAAGACAGTCTTGACCAGTTTTAGTATTTCCAATTTTTCAAGAGTTATACACAACCAATTTGAGAAAAGTAAAATGTTAAATAAACCTAACATATATCTCTACAACTTTTGTGTTTTATGATTTTCAACAATTCGGCCTCTAAGATCATCAAATTAATTCAACAAACAAGCTGGTCGGAATAATTGTTTCAACATAACAGTCTTCAGTATATTCACAATAACTTGAGATTCACAGAATAATTAATCACCACCTTTTACAAGCAGTTAAAATACATATATACCTACAATTTTTATGTTTTCCATATTAACAAAATGTCTCTCTAAACTGGTCAAAATGAAGCTACAATCACAACATTCACAACTATTCCAGAACAGAGTTAATTCTAAACTAGGTT
>CAODLS010492936.1:0-23348 GCA_948243855.1 Flueggea neowawraea | reverse complement strand
GTAGGTGGTAACCCGTGTGTAGCGCAACACACGTGACTATTCTCTAGTTGCATGAGTCCACTCTTGATATTATGTAGTGGCGATGGTCCACATATGGGTTATTCGGTGGTTATGGTTCACGTTTAACTCTTATCTGACGGTTCTAGTCCCATATCTAATTGTTTTGGTATTTGAAATGTTGCTTGGATCCCAACTTCTATGAGTCTGTGTTGTTGCTCATTTTCCCGCAGTGTGTTGTTCTGTGAGCCTGGCGAGGCATATCTAGATGGAGCACGGGGACTGCAATGCTCGCAGATGTGTTGAGATCAATATCTTCTCTGTTACAGCCTTCAGACCCTTAGGGTGGACAGAGAGCAATATTTAGAGCCCCTAAGGTTGTCAGCTGTTAGCCTTTTTTAGTCGGGTACTTTTATGGACTCTTAAGGTTGCTAAATTATTCTGATCCGATCTAGTCAGTACAGTTCTAATATAGCTCGAGAATATGATCAGTGATTATTAGCTCTGCGTATTATTTTGAAATGATATTTGAAATACATGATTTTGGCTTTGAAATGACTCATGAATTTTGACTTTGAAAAGATTAAGTAATATCTTTGAAAGTGTTTTGGTACTTCTTACTGGAAATGATTTCGGGAATCTCCCTAAAATTGTTTTGACAATTATTTTTTGTAAATGTTTGAGAAAATATTTTGAAAGAAAGTATTTAACTAATTTATATTCTGAAACTAAGTCTCTGTTGAGCAAAGTATTTGCAAATCTGTCTGACTGTGGTCTTCCTTGAGTGCAAATGATTTCGAAACTGATTTCAAAGCTATGATACTATATTTACTGTGTATACGTATGTACATCTATATTTGCATGTGAAGTTTTCTAAACGTTTTCAAACTGCCTTTGTGAGGCACGTATGAGGTAATCTGGAGTGTTGTTTTCTCACTAGGGATTCTTACCCCTTTCTTTTCTGTCTATTCTCTGTACTCCTATTTTTCAGGTGATTTTGGTTGATTGCGTACTGTTGGCATTCAACGTTTGGTGAGGCACTCCAGAGATTTAGTCGGTGCCATTTTGTTCGGGCTCCGTATGTATTTTGTTAGTTGCTCCATACCGAACATTGGATTATGGCTTAGTATCTGTTTTAAAATGTTTAATGGTTTTATTCATATTACTTATATTTATTTGATATTATTACATCTATACTATTTTCTTATATATCATTTTATGTTCAATAAATGTTTTTGATAAATGATTATTTGGGTAGAATATATGTATCTCCAATGCTTGTGAGATATGAGCTGGGCTTCCATAGACGGTTTGTCTCGTACGCCGATCACCGGCCCGACTCGGGTCGTGACAGTAATGTAGAGGCTCATAAGCGGGGCGACCCTCCCAACGCCGTACGCTCCATATAGAGTCCTCCTCCACTTGGATCAACGAATGTTAATATACTGGTTTTCGACTTTAACATATCGTATCTATAACCAATTTGCTAACGAGATAAATGCTAGTTTTTTTTCTCGTCATCTCTCTTTTTTTTCTTCCTATGAAGTATGATTATAGATTGGAAAATTTTGAACTATATCTGCAGAAAATGAAAAAGCTTATGTGAATCTTCACGAACGTATGTTTTGCCAGTTGATTGCAAACGTGTAAGGACAAAGGAAACGAATTCTTGCTAAGAATATTTACGCCTTTGATTCCACTTCCCAAGAATCAAGCTTTCTTGCCTGCCGTCATTTGTGTCTAGATAGGGTGAGTGGATTCTCACTTAAAAACCTAGTCTTATATATATGTACCTCCATTTCTGGTTGTTTGAGAGAGAACAAACAAATAATTATTTGCAATTTCATTACTCTTTCTAAACAAACTTGATCATGACGCATTGAACCAAACTAGAGGGTAAATAACATTAATTCCGTGCTAGGATCTTATGTCAAGCTAGAAGTGCGGTTGGCATTATCTAAAGAAACTAAAGACAAGCTTCATGTGTAGGACAAATCACAGACAATTATATTCCCATAGATACTCATACATTATTGTACACCTCTTATCTATTTCTTTCTAGTCTTGGCTCGTTCTGTTTGTCCATATTTATTCGCCAAAATTTTCAATTTGGGCTCCGTTTGTTAGGATAATTTTTTTTTTGGAAAATTGTTTTTCCAATTTTCCTATGTTTGGTAACCCTAGTAAAATAAATTAGAGAAAAAAATTTTCCGATCAATCCAAAATGTTTGTACAATTTGAACAAAATGACACGTCCAAAAATAATAGTCATTTTTCTCGCCCCTCACTTTCCCTATAATAATTTTAGACAACTAGATTATTAAACCACCAAAAGAACAATTTAAAATAAAAAATCAACCAAATAAAATTCAAAATAAAAAATCAGACGAAAATTCCAAACAATAAACCAAAAAAAAAATCAAACGAACCGAATTCAAAACAAAAAAACCTTGACAAATTAAAACTAAAAAAACACTTAATAATAGTGAAGACACTAATACCTTTAGACCATCGACCCATCTCTACTCACCAAGCCCCCATTAGCCATAACTATCGCTACTCTCAAACCAGTAAACCATGAATTTACGTTTGGCTATTTGTTGTTTTTATTTGGAAAAGCAAAATCATGGAAGAGTGCAGGGTTGGAGAAGCAATCTCATGAAAGAGAGCAAAGTACTCTGTCAATACTTCATTCAACATTAAAGTAGAGTTTGTGACATGTTTTGAAATTTTGAGTGGTAGTTCATAGTTTTGAGTAGTCGTTTAGGTTTCTACTATGATCAATCATGAACTAAGAACAGTTCAAAGCATTAGTCATCAGATTTGAGGTGGGAGTACGCACGTGGAGTGTACAAAAAGAAATTCCCTTTAATTCAAATTTGCCAAATATATGTACCAGAAGCATAAAAACATTGTCTCCACTAGACTTGTTACCAGTTCCGGAATCAGCGGTTCCGGTTTCTAGAGGAACCAGAACTAAACGTGGTTCTCATGGTTTGATCCGGTTCGGTTCGATTTCCTCTCTTTTTTTCGAAAATTTTGTTTTTAATCCTCTATTTTATCCTGTCAATTATTTTTCCTGGTTTGTAAATTTTGTTATATTGTATAATTAACTGTAGTACTAATAATACATTGTATTCCATTTTTTTAATAATTTCCAAATGAATTAACTATTTTACAAGTAATTACATCACATAATTTTAAACAAAATAAAAAAAACTAGGAATTTTCTTAAAATGAGTTTTAAAAATAGCAGAACTAGAAACTCTTCTTCTGCTCCTCCCTCATCTCATTGGGTGAGAATTGGTTGAGTTTGACTCTCTTGAGTTCCAATATTTTCAAAACTTTCAAAATTTCTATTTCCACTAAAATTTTTCATTGATGCAAATATTAATTAAATGTAATGAAATAACAAAATAACTAAATTAAATTATAGTAAAAACGTGGAAGGAATTTGAAAAAATGTAATTGCAAAAAATAACTTAGAGAAATATAGAAAACGTAATTGCAATAATAAAATATATAAATAATTAATAAAAGCAATTTAGAGAAAAATGAATTTTGAAAGAAAGAATGTAAAAGAAATTGAGATTGAGAAATGGTGTAAAATTGGTAGGATGGGGGTATTTATAGAGTTGAAAAAAGGAGAAAAAAAGGAAATAACGGTTCGAACCGTCGGTTCCACGGTTTTTGGAGAGGTCGAACCGAAACCTGAACCGAACCCTCCAGTTTTGGTTGGCCGGTTCTGGTTCTGGTTTAGTTCTGATTTTGATAGGTCTGGTTCCTGTTCGGTTCGCCGGTTCCAATTTTAATATAACATGTCTAGTCCCCACCAACATTTGGACGATAAAAACCTAATTTTTCATCGGACTTCAAGAATAGAGTAATAGAAAATTTAGATTTAATTGAATCATGTACTATTCGGCTTTGCCCCATGTAGTCGACTAAATACCTCATACAATTAAAATAAGTAGACACATTTGCAACAAGTGTATTGAGCGTATGAGTCGCCTTCCATCCCAAAAGACAGGATAATAGGGGTGGTACTATATTGAGGACTCCTTTAATAAATTAAGTAATTAATGCTCAAATTAAGTAATTTCAGCAACAATTAAGTAACAGTTATGGTTACTTAATTTATCACAAATTAAGTAACCGATCAAAATTAAGTAACCGGTGGCCAAATTAAGTAACGACATCCAAAATTAAGTAATTTTTGGAACTACAATTAAGTAACCACCTCTTCAAATTAAGTAACGAAGCCTGAAATTAAGTACCTCGACTCCTCATTGAGTACTTTTTAAAAATCTTCATGGTAGTACCACCCAGAATAATGTGGCTAAAAAGACAGAATCTCCACAGAGAATAGATGGACCCCGCCTTTTGTTGAAAGAGGAAAAAGAGGAGGCCATATGTGGTAGTTATTTCAGTGACTCAAGTAAAAAGAGTCAGTGACTCAAGTTGCAATTTTTTTATGAACCGTTAAATTTGATGATTTAATGTTGCCCATTGATTAGAAATAAGTTATCATACACTTACACACCGAAAATATTTTAACTCAAATAAAAGTAAGAATTCATGCTCACTCTCTAAGCTCTAACAGCTGTTGTCCCTCCAATTCACATGTTAATTCGCCGTCATTTTTCGAGACGCACACTCCTTTGTCATTTTTGCTACGACACCTCGCTTCTGGTGATTTCACCAAGCTCGGTATGTTTTAATGGTGTAAGATGTGATTAAAGTTTGTAAATTTGAATGCTTTGTTTTGTAGAGGTGAATCCCAATTCAGAAATTCTCATATTTGTGTGAAATCTTCTTTGTCTTCATAGAAAGCTTCAAAGAGATGGAGATAGATTTGTGAATGGTAAGGAAGTCTCTATTCCTCCTCTTGCTACTCTGTGTATTCCCTTCCTCTCTCTTCTCTGATTCTCATAAATCTCGATTTTCTAACAGTTGAAATAGTTAGATGTTGTGAAGTGTAGAGCGTTGACGTATTGGCAGTGACAGTAACGGTTCACTCGTCAAGATACATTTTGCGTTGAACCATATTGTCTTAAATGGGTAATGAGAATTTTATTTCATTTGGTTTTTCTGATTATTTTTATTGAGTTGAAGGTTCTTTCTTTTTTAGCAAACGTGAATGCAATTTTCGTTATGTCTATATGCTAAGCAATGGAATTAACTAAAATTATTCTATGTGAATATGGTAATATGATCTTGTGTTTGTGTTAACTATTTCTAGTTGAGTTGTAATATCCCAGTTATTAGCAAGAGTCCGTGGATATATCATAAAAATAAATTTTATATTAATGTGGTTATTATTAATATTATTTATTTTGTTCCATCAATTTGAGTTTGTATCTGATGTTGAACTTTTATTATGAATCTTCTTCTATATCCTTTGTGGTCACTATTGTCCTCTTCTCTTTCTTTTTCTAAAATTTTACAAAATTTTCTTTGTTTTGAATTGGCTCAACCATGAAGACAACAATTGGTTTCTTTTTATACTCTAGAAACATTTCAGAATGACTTAAAACGAAATAGTTGCTTCAAAATGTGAAATTATTGTATTTTGGAGAAGCTCATGTTGAAGTTCGACTACTTAGGGATATGCGTACCTTGAAAACTTTTTTACTTTGATTTTTCATTGTTGTTTTCCCCCTCTGATTCCATTTAGGAATTTTGTTAAATTGAATTGATTTTTTCTTAGAGTTTTGTGAAGCCATTTGGTGTTTTGTTGAGTCAAGGAAGGAATGGGGCGGCTTGGTGATGAAATGAGGCGTGCATGAGAGTTACGGTGTATGACACAGCCTGAGACACGGCTGTGTAAAGCCGTGCATTAGTTTGCTCGACACACAGACAAGGAGTCATGATCGTGTAATTTCTGCCACTACTCTGTCTTCAATTATGACAGGTTTAGACGTGCGTTAGGGTTTGGGATGACCTATTTTGGCTTGTATTCATTGTAAACACAAAAATAGGTGGCTTAGAAAACTCTTGTAACCTTTTTTGCCTGACTTTCATTGTGAATAATACGAATCACTAGCTCTCTCTGCCCGTGGACGTAGATCATATTGATCGAAGTACGTAAATACTGTGTGTTCTTGTGTGACTATTTCTTTCCATTATTTCGATCGTTCCTATTGCTTTCCCAATAAGTGGCATCAGAGCTTGGATGTTTGTTCAGAAACTCATGGGTTAGTGTCTGCAGAATGAACATGTCTTCATATAAATTCGAGATTGAGAAATTCAATGGGTCAAATGATTTCACCTTGTGGAAGTTGAAGATGAATGCGCTCTTGGTTTAGCAGAAGTGTTCAAATGCAATATAAGGGGAAGAGAAATTACCTAAAGAGTTGACAGCGGTGCAAAGGGCTGAAGTTCTGCACATAGTGCGATTCTGTTGAGCCTGACAGATGAAGTCCTGAGGGAAGTAGCTAATGAGACTACGACAACTGCCTTATGGAAGAAGCTTGAAAGCAAGTACCATAAAAAGTCACTAACCAACATGCTTTATCAGAAAAAAGGCGGATGTATACCTTGAAGATGTCAGAAAGTACGCAGGTAACAAAATTATTTTAGACTTGCAAGGTGTTAGTGTTAAAGTTGAGGAAGAGGATCAAGCCATGATTTTGTTATGTTCTTTGCCTAGCTCGTATGACAATTTTGTAGATACTATGAAGTATGGTAGGAATAATATCTCTATAAATGATGTTAAAGATGCTTTATAGTCTAAAGAGTTGAAGAAGTTGGTTTATGGTTCTAGGAAAGGCAGTGTGGAGTATGGCTTAACTGTGAGTAGGGGCAAGAGCATGGAACAAAATGGTGAAGGACCTAGTAAGTCGTGCTTCAAATCAAAGCCTGCATTGAGATGATTTCACTGTAAAGAGAAATGACACTTTAGGAAGAACTGTCCATAAAGAAAAAAGGGAAACAGACAGGGGTCGAATGGTAATGTGCAGGTTGTAGTAGCTCAGAAGGATTATGAAAAATAGGATAGTTCTGACGAGGGAGAAGGAGGTGATGTTTTGACATTCAGTACAACTAGTTTTGTAGAAACTTGGGTCTTTGATACTAGTTCTTCGTATCATATAAGTTATTCACAGGAGCTATTTACTACCTTTAAGGAGTGGAATGACATTGTAAAGTTGGGTGATGATGGGGAGAGGAGTGCCAAGGGTAGTGGTTCAGTACAGATTAAAATGTTTGATGGAATGGTTAGGACATTGGATGCCTGATTTGTCCCTATACTGCAAAAGAATTTGATCTATGTGGGTACACTAGATAAAAATGGGTACACATTCTTTGGAAGTGGTGGAGTTCTTAGGGTGTCTATAGGAGCTCTTGTGGTGATCAAAAGCAAGTTGCAGCATGGGATTTATAAATTGATGGGTAGTTCAGTGTTAGTCCTATGGCTATTAATTCTGTAGAGAAGAAGGATAATAGTACAGAGTTGTGGCATCAAAGGTTAGGGCATATGAGTGAGAATGGAATGTCCATATTGAGTAAGGCAGGGCTATTAGATGGTGATGAGACTAGAAAGCTAAAGTTTTGTGGGACTTGTGTTATGGGTAAACAACACAGGGTGGAGTTCAGTACATGCAATTACACTACTAAAGGGGTCCTTGAATACATTCACTTTGATTTATGGGGTCCTTATCTGGTGGAGTCTGTTGAACCAAGGGTGGTTAACATTCAAGTCCCTTTATATTTTGATGATGAACAAAATGGTGTTTGATACTTTGGTGAAATTTGTAATCGAGCAACGACTCACTCGAGTAAACAACATGTCCACTTTAGTAAAATTTAGCCCAGTTTATTTCACTCGAGTAACCTGAAGTCACTCACTCAAGTAATGCAACATTTGGACTTCCGGAGGCTACTAGTTGAAGTTGTCACTCGAGTAATCCATGTCTCAGTTCACTCGAGCAACTCAATTTCATCACTTGAGTAATCAAAGTTCCAGAGGCTACTGGTTGAAATTGTCACTCGAGTAACAAGACATGTCACTCAAGTAATCCGTCTACCAGTTCACTCGAGTAACTCAATTTCATCACTCGAGTAATCAAAGTTCCAGAAGAAAATGGTTGAAGTGGATCACTCGAGTAAGCGTGACTATCACTCGAGTAATCCATAGCACTTATCACTCGAGTAACATGATAACGCCCATTCGAGTAATCTATATGTCTGATCACTTAAGTAATAAGTTTAATCACTCGAGTAATCCATTGAAGACAACATCATTCACCTACGACATACACATTTAGAGCTAAAATGTCAAGAGTTGGTGCCTCCAACGGTCCGAAAATTACATCACTCGAGTAACACATATTGGTCACTCGAGTAAGGTGTTGTAAAAATAGAATTCTGGGAAATGGCTCACTCAAGTAAGGTACTCTGTCAGAAGCATTTAATGCTCGATTTCTCTATCTCACAATGGCTCTAATCAATCCCACAACGACTCTTTGGACATAAGAAGGTATAAATACATCAAGGGGACTTCAAAAAAAGATACACAACACTTGAGCATTAATTCCAAACAACAACCAAGCATTCAAGCCTTGATTTTCTCTCTCTTATTGATACAAGTTTATTATTCTTTAAGTTCTATCTTTATTACTTGTATCACTAGTTCATTTATTATTGACGAGTGTTTGCAAACACATTTCAAGAGTGATTGTGAATAGGATCAAAGGGTAGATCCTTAGGTTGGTTTTTGTTCTTGAACCGAAATCAAGAACCTTGTAAGAGTTCTCACTTAGCTAGAAAGTGAAGTTGTAATCTTTGTGAAGATTGATAGAGGAAATTCTAAGTGGTGATACTTAGGTAGTGGACGTAGGCATTCTAGTTGGCCGAACCACTATAAGTTCTTGGTGTTCTTTCTTTTGTTGCATTCATTTTCAAAGAAAGTTCAAAGATACTCTTACCGCACTATTCATCCCCCTTCTAGTGTGGTTATTGACTTTATAGAGTCTTATAGTAGATGCATATACTTTGTGACATTTATCGATGACTTCTATAGAAAGGTGTGGGTGTTTTTTTTTGAAATTTAAGGATGAAGTGTTTGGGAAGTTCAAGGAGTGGAAGACTATGGTGGAGAAATGGATCGAGAATGTAGTCAAGACAATGACAACTGATAATGGATTGGAATTCTGTAACAAAGAATTCGATGAGTTCTGCAGAAAAGAAGGTATAGTGAGGCACCACACTGTACAACATACGCTACAATAGAATAGAGTTGGAGAATGGATGAACCAAACACTTGTACAACGTGCTAGATGCATGAGGATAGACGTTGGATTATCGAAGTATTTCTGGGCTGAAGCAGTTAACACTACAGCTTATCTGGTAAGTAGATCGGCATCAACTGCAATTGATTTTAAGACTCCTCAAGAGGTATGGTCCGGTAAAATCTCTAATTATTCTGGCTTGAAAATATTTGGTTGTCCTGCATATGCTTATGTTAGTGATGAAAAACTGAAGCCTAGGGCAATGAAATGCATATTTCTAGGGTATATGATTAGGTGAAAGGTTATAGATTGTGGTAATTGAAAACAAAACCCAAAAATTTATTATTAGTAGAGATGTGACCTTTGATGAATCTGTTATGTTTGGTGATCTTGTAGGAAATACAAAAACTGATATGGGTGCTAAACAGAAGGTGGAGTTGGAGGTAAATGCTCCAAAGAAAAGTGGTGTGACTCGCACCTGAAGAACAACCTGAAATCGACCAGAATGATTCATAAAGTATAACAAGCAGACCGAGATGGGAAATCTAAAGACCTATAAGGTTTGTGGATTGTGTGAGTGTTAATATTACTAAACATGTTACTTTTCCCTCAGCACTGGCCAAAGAAAATGAAAGGGAGGAACTGAGGTAGTATAGAAGGCGGTGGAGAGTAAAAATTCAGAAAAATGGCTAAGCTCTATGGATGAAGAGATGACATCTTTGGAAAAAAAGTCAAACTTAGGAACTTGTGCCTTTGCTAGAATGGGTGAAACCTATTGATTGTAAATGATTTTTCAGAATAAAGGATGGGATTCCATATGTTGAACCACTTAGATTCAAATCAAGTCTTGTTGTGAAGCGGTTTTTTCACAAAAAAAAAGATGGGATTGACTACAATGAGGTGTTCTCGCTGGTTGTAAAGCACAAAACCATTCGAGTCCTCCAAGCCATGGTAAGCATTTTCAACTTGGAGCTAGAGCAACTTGATGTTAAAATTGTTTTTATGCATGGGAATCTTAAGGAGGAAATTTATATGAAATAACCTAAGGAATTTTTTGATCCTGAAAAGCCTGATCATGTGTGCATGTTGATGAAGTCCTTGTATAGGTTCAAAAAGTCACCTAGGTAGTGGTATAAGAGGTTTGATACATTTATGATCTCTCATGAGTTTGTGCAAAATTAGTATGATAGTTGTGTTTACTTTAAGACATTTTCTGATGGTTTGGTGATATATATGTTGCTATATGTGGATGACATGATGATTGTAGCTAAGAACCAGGCTGAAATTGACAAATTGAAATAGTTGTTGAGCAGTGAGTTTGAAATAAAGGATTCGGGTGTAGCCAAGAAGATCTTAGGAATGGAGATTTAGAGAGACAGACATGCAGACTTGTTGTATGTATCACAATAGAAATACATTGAGAAGCTACTACAGGCTTTCCATATAGATCACTCCAAACTAGTGAGCACTTGATGAATGCTTGTTTATACATAATTCATAATGTCAAATTCCTATCATTTTGGTTATATTTGAGTTGTTTTCATAGGTTCTAGTGTTTTATTGGTTCCTATTATGTTTTTCAGGTCATATATTGGTGTGTTGATGCAAAGGAACAAAAACCATAAAAAACGAGGCTGAAACGATGAATTTAAGGCGCCCAAAGATGGATTTCGCGAGTATGCATTCCATTGTCCATGTTACAACCAACTTTTGAAGGACATGGCCTGGAGAAGAAAGACAGACGTTTCTTGAGGTATTTTTCCCGTGTCTTGTACTGCCTCATGAAAACAACCAAATTCAAGCAAGACACGACCTGAGAATATAAGACACGATCGTGTAATTCCCTATTTGTCCATGTATTACTAGCCTCATAACAACACGTATCAAATGGTCGAAACGACGATGCTTAAAGCAAGACATGAATGGGCAGTGAAAGACATGGGTGTGTATTTGCATGTGTCTTACCCAGCTTCGTTTTCTCGACCCCATTTCGACCTATTTAAGCATGTTTCGAGATTTAGACCAAGGAGACCATCATTTTTACACAAAAAATAGAGTCTTCAAGAGGGAAAGAGCTAGGTTTCAAGGGGAGAACATCCTTGGAACATTTCAGCATCAAAATCGAGTAGATTTCTTGAAGATTGAAGGATTCTCAATGGGTTCTTTCATTCTTTCTTGTTTTCATTTGTTTTTTGCTGTTGTATTCTCTGTAATTATGTGCTAAACTCAACATGCATCTAGATGTGATGAACCCTAGGATGAATTTATGAATGAGTCGTGTTGCTTTGTTCATTTGTTCGTGATTTGTGACTCACCTATGATATATTATGTTGTTGGATTAATTTTGTCGGCGTTTTAGTTCGACATTGATTGCATGCTTGGTAATCAAGAGATTTATTGCATGTTTAGATCACTTATAGGTGAGAGAAGTTGTACGCAAACCTAGAGATAGGTCGATATAAATCTTCCGGATTAAAGTCAAACTTAATACGAGAATTCACAAATCAGTGTTAATGTAACATAGGGGTTTTAATTAGGAAGATATTTCATCTAATCAATTTGACGTTAGAGGTTAACTGACTTGAGAGAGAGGTTAATTTACTTTAGGAATTCCTATGGTCCAATGAAAAAAATGAGTTTGCGAGTGATGAGGTCGGGTTTTGCTAGGATGTCCGAGGGGGATTCAACATCTGGAGGCTATACTTTTACCTTGATTGCTTGGTTTTATCTCTTTTAGCTGTTGTGTTTGGTGTTTGCTTGTTGGTACTCATTTGGTATTTATTTGAACCCAATTAAACTGTAGGCTAGATAATAAGGAAACATTAATTACTAGCACTCTTAGTCTGTGTGGGATACGTCAATCAGTACTTAGGTCCTCATATTACAGTTCAATAGGTGCGCTTGCCAACAAGTTTTTGGCGTCATTGCCTGAGGGATTTGTTGATCTTAAAAATCATGATCATATGTGCTTATTGAAGAAGTCCTTGTATGGGTTCAAATAGTCACCTAGGTAGTGGTATAAGAGGTTTGATGCATTTATGATCTCTCATGAGTTTATAGTTGCGTTTACTTTAAGATATTGTCTAATGGTTTGTTTATATGTCTGTTGCTATATGTGGAAGACATGTTGATTGTAGCTAAGAACCAGACTGAAATTGACAAATTGAAACAGTTGTTGAATAGTGAGTTTAAAATGAAAGATTTGGATGCAACCAAGAAGATCTTAGGAATAGAGATTTGAAGAGACAGAGATGCATGCTTGTTGTATGTATCACATTAGAAATACATTGAGAAGCTATTGCATGTTTTCCATATGGATCACACCAAATCGGTGAGTATTCCAATGGCTACACATTTTAAATTTGATCATAGTACATTGCCAAGCACTGATAAGCAGGTGTAGTATATGAAGAGTTTGCCTTACTCTAGTGTGGTTGGTAGTTTGATGTATGCTATGGTGTGCACTAGACCAAATTTGGCTTATGTTGTTAGTGTAGCAAGAAAATTTATGAGTAATCCTAGAAAAGCTCACTGGGAAGCAATCAAGTTGATTAAGCGATATTTGAAGGGAATGAGTAGTGTGTTCTTGGTGTATGGGATGGTGATGCTTCCGGTGGATTGGTTAGCTTTACTGATTCTAATCATAGAGGAGATCTCATGAAGAGAACATCGTTAACTTGTTACATTTTCACTATGTTTGGATGTGTTATTAGCTGGAGAGCTTCTTTACAACCAACAGTTGCTTTGTCTACAACTGAAGCGCAATGCATGTCCTTGACAGAAGGGGTCAAATAAAGTATGTGGTTAAAAGGTCTTGTTGGTAGTTTGGGTTTGAATTTGCCTAAGCCTATTATCTATTGTGATAGTCAAAGTGCTTTGTGCTTGGTAGAGAATTATGTTTATCATGAGAGAACAAAATATATTGATGTTAGACTGAACTATATTCGTGATGTGATCGAAGAAAAGTTGTTCTCCATTGAAAAGGTGGCCATGAAAGAAAATTCTAAATATATGTTGACTAAGTCGATTACTATTGAAAAGTTCAAGCATTGCTTGGACTTGGTGAATGTTCGTAGAGCTTGAGCTTCATTTCCTCGGGGCGTTTGAAGAGGAGTGGTTCTTTATTCTGTATTAAAAGGACAAGAAAAAATTAATTCAAGGTGGAGAATTGTTAAATTAAATTGATTTTTTCTTGGAGTTTTATGAAGCCATTTGGTGTTTTGTTGAGTCGAGGAAGGAATGGGACAGATTGGTGATGAAATGAGGTGTGCACGAGAGTTACAGTGCATGACACAGCTTGAGACACGACCGTGTAAGGTCGTGCATCAGTTTGCTCGACAAACGGACAAGGACTCGAGACAGTGTAATTTCTGCAACGACCATGTCTTAATCAGTCTCAACCGTGTCTTCAATTATAACAGGCTTAGACGTGAGTTATGTTTTGGGGTGACCTATTTTGGCATGTATTCATTGTAAACACATAAATTGGTGGCTTGGGAAACTCTTGTAACCTTTTTTGGCTGACTTTCATTGTGAATAATACAAATCATATTGATCGAACCACGCAAATATTTTGCGTTCTTATGTAATTGTTTTCTTTCCATTATTCAGCTTGTTTCTATTGCTTTTCCCAACAAATTTCAAAATAATTTTCCATAAATGTATGAGATCTTTCTTTCACCAAATTTATGATTCGAGGATTGTAATATGATCCAATTTGTCTGACATGTAGTTAAACTAGCTAGAATAAAAATGCAACCTTTATTTAATATTAAAGGTTAATTGTATAATTTTGTCCGATAGTTCTTTTGGTTTAGATATATGTTCTTCATCCAACTATTAGCATGATCATATTGTGAGCACTAAAATCTTTCACATGGAAAATGAAGTGTCGTATAGCTACATTAGGTTTTATTTCCATGGTTGGTGCTCAAAAATTGAGAAATTTTCACATGTTTAATATGCATGTGATTGCTTTATTTTTGCTATCAAAACTAAAGGACATTGATGCAAGGTGCAAAGATTTAAGGGAAATTTGTCTAGAAGAAGAAATAGTTTCTAATTCCTTCTCCCTCTCTCTGCACCTTATTAGTTTTTTATTGTATGCTCTAGTGTTAATAACACTTTGAAGTTTTAGTTTTAAAGTTTACACACCATAATGCTTGAAGTCTTAGTTAAAATTTGATAATATTTAGTGATAAGATTTTTTTACTTGTAGCATCCATGGAATATAATTTATTATTTTAACCAATTGCAGTCAAATATTATTATAGGATATATGTTCTTATGGGATATTATATATTAGATAATTAGGCATGCTGCAAATTTTTGATCTCTTACCTTTTTGGAGATGAATAAAAAATTTACTAGACAAGGATGATCCATATTTGATACTGCATTTTACCTGATAAAGCACAGTTTGAGATTTATTTCAGTTCACAGCCCTTGCTCTTTCAATTTGATTTTTGTTCACTAGTTATTTTTTATTTTTTCTCAGAAGATGAAATTGACCATGTGAAAGTTTTGAATCATGTCCTTCCTAGAGATATTCAAGTATTGGGATGGTGTCCCATTCCAAATGATTTCTGTGCAAGGTTCATCTGAGTATCTTAATACCATACTATTTATGTGACGACACAAATCGGGATGAGACTGGCGTATGAGGCGAACCGTCTATGAGATCTCGACTCATCTCGCATAAGCCTCAAAGATCATAACATACTACCCAAACCATTTACTTATTATTATTAAAAACTTCGTTCAAAACATGAGTAGTGAAAATAAATATAAATCAAATCGTCAATATATCCAAAAATATATATATCAGTATCATATCAATGTAAACATATCAAAAGCCAAAGTGGCTATCCCGTAACCCAACAACATCCCGATGCGGAGCTCTAACAATACAAAAGGAGATCCCAGACAAAAGGACATCACTAACCAATAGGCGCCTCACTGATAATCAAGATGTGGAACGGTTGCCGAAGCCAAAATCTGTGAACCTGAGATATATGAATCAAAGAAGACAGAGAAATAAAGGGGATCAAGGCCCAGTAGGAATAACACTCCAGACATGGGACACTTCGAACGATTTGACTTTTTCAATCAAGCTTTGAATTTCGGCATCCTCCATTTGAGCCTCTCGGATTCAATCCAACAAATCAGGTTTTGCCTCGATGTGACCAAGCAATGCCACAGAATCATCAAACTAAAATACAACTCCACTCCTTATCAGACTCTACCACTCTGACACTGCTGGTCGTCTCTCGACTGCGATGTACGCTCAACTCTCAATTGACTTCCTACTCAAAGCATCGACAAGCACGTTAGCCTTGTCAGGATGATATGATATGGTGCAATCACAATCCTTTAAGAACTCTAACTAATGTCTCTGCCTCAAGTTCAGGTCTCGCTACTCGAAAATGTACTTCAAACTCTTATGATCCATAAAAATCTCAAAATTATTTACGTACAAGTAATGTCTCCAAATCTTGAGTGCAAACACTATGGCTACTAACTCCAAATCATGTGTCAGATAGTTCTGTTCTTGCCTCTGGAGTTGCCTTGATGCATAGACAATCACCTTGCCATGCTACATCAATACACAACCTAAGCCGACTCTTGATACATCACAGAACACTGCAAAACCTCAGTAGCAACCTTTTGTTAGGTCGTTGGATAGCTATCCACACCTATTTGATTCTGCTGACTTTTAGGTCAGTGTTTGTTGGTTTTGGTCTTTGCACCTTACCTTTGCATTTCATCTCTGCACCTGCAGTGTTCTGCTCTTTCTGCAGCGGTTATTCATATATGAGATATCATGTTTCACATATATGCATCTTTGAGTTAGACCGAGAATGAGATGAGGTGAGAATATCCGTACATACTTGGCTTAGCTGGTTCATAAGCCTCTGTATCATTGTTTCTGCCTTTGCATCACTGTTGTTGTCTCTGCATACTTTGCATATGTTTTTGACATCTCCAAGTGTGCATGCTGCACGTTTCCCGAGTGCTGGTTATACACTTGATGTCTTTTCCAGCTGATAGCAGAGATTCTGATTTGGATTCGTTTTCGGAGATCTAGGGTTGATCTTATCTTGGATTTGTTTGTTTCGGAATTCGAGGACAAAATCCTTTTTAGGGGGATAATATGTAATAACCTGTCCAATTTCAATTTGAGATTCTGAATTGGGTTTGTTTTCGGAGGTCGAGGATTGATCTTAGTTTGATCTGTTTGTTTTGAAATTCGAGGACGAATTTCTTTTGAGGGGGGAGTGTATAATATCCTGTACTTTCCAATTATGATCCCTGTAGTTTTCGAGTGTGGCATTGAGGACTTTTGGAATACCAATGGATGGTATTTGATGTTTATGATGAAATCATGTTAGGTTAGATGTTGTTAAGTGTTGGAAATGACTTGGAACGAGTTCGGTAGCAAGAGAAGTCAAGAAGAGAGAAACAAGGCATCTTACGTATACAAGGCTAAGCCTAACGTACGTAAGGCAGACAGAACTCACGTACATGAGAAAGAGGTGTCATATACGTGAGCTGGGCTTTCAGGATGATTCAAGTACGTGAGATTTGGGGGTGACGTACGTGATGTCGGGTCTGGTGCGTCCAGAATTGATTTTGAGCCCCGATAACGTACGTGGAATGTCTAAACACGTACTTAAGGGAACTCTAATGTACGTTACATATAGATTGGCGTACGTGAGGTGTGTTTCAGACTCCTTTAAAAGCGTTCAACAAACCATATTTTCTCATTTACTACTCTCCCCAATCACTCAAAACTCTCTCAACTCATTTGGGACTTCAGAGCTTGATTTGTCCATCATCCATAACCATTTTAAGAGGTAAAATTACATCTCTTTCTTGGATTTAACATCTCTTTCATGCATTAATCCATAAAATTTGTTTTGGTCCAAACGAGTTTAGGGTTTAGATTTTTGAATGATTCTAAGTTAATTGATACTAAGAGTTGTTAGATTAGAGTTCATTGAGGTTAAAGGAACATGTTTGGAGCCTTGAATCTACAGATTTGATGAGTTATTGTGTTGGCTAGGGTTAGGTTCGGTTTTGATTATTTTTGCAATGATTTGGTGTTTGTTTGATGAGATTGATGGTAGATTAATGCTTTTGAAGGTGTTTAGGAGCAATGTGGGTGATTTGTTACATCGGGTATTGATCGGATCGAAAGTTTAGTATTTTTTATAATGAAACTTTATGTTTCGTTATTTTTGTAATGTCTGAAAAGTTGAAGTCAGATTTGTAATTTCAAAAACTTAAGCTCGAGAAATGTTATTTTGAAAAAGTTAAGGTATAGATTTTAATTTCTAGAATTATGGGGACTAACTTATAATTTTATAAGTTGAGGATTAAATATTAATTTTTGAGGGTTCATGGATGAATTTGGGAATTCTAACTTATGGAGGACCTCTTGGTAGTTTAAAAATCCTTCGAGGACTAATTGGTAAATTCTAAAAAGTTTGAGGGCTAAAGCATAATTTTACAAAGGATGGGGACCAAACTATAATTTTGAGCGACTTTGAGGGTTTCATATGCATGTGCACGCATTTTGGTACAACCACAGTACCAGTGTCTCATACATCATTGTTTCTGATTCGTTATTGTTTCTGATGTGTTGTTTCAGCTCAGTTCAATTTTTGAGGTGACCAGAGGTGATTAGCCATTGACCGGCGATCAGTGTTACGGAGTTTGGAAGCTTGACATCTAGGTGAGTGGATGACAGCTTTAGACACATAGGATGTGTCTCTTTTACTTATATGTTTTTCTTGTGCTATCATCATAGCATGTAAATTGGACTAATCTAAGGATTGATTAATTTAATAAATTGGATTATGTGAATGAATATTCACCACTTTGTTTTTGGAAACTTACGTATATATATGAATATATATGTATATATTTTTTTTATGTTGGGTGCATGCTATATTTTTTGATGTTATGGTTTTTGAATGGATATTCAAACTCTGTATTTGATAAACTGATATATATTTGTGTATATATCATCTCCCTCTGTTTTGATTATGGTCTGAACATTTTGTTCTATGAATCCTACTTGGGATTTTGACACGTTTATTTGACTGGATTTTCCAATATCTTTTCGAAATAAAGATTATGTTTCTGAATATATATATATATATATGTATGTATATTTGAATTATGGAATTGTTTTGGAAAATTGGTGACTTTGTTTTTGGACTGTGATATATAAGTTATATCTTATATATCTTATTGCTTTTGATATATTGGGTCGCATGACCGATTCTTTATTGGATTTAAATTGTACTATTTATACGTTTTGGAGACGAAAAACCTTTGCTATGAGATTCGTAGCCTTTCGTATACCAAGGATTGTTATACCTAGCTACCAGGGTTGTCGGTAGCCATGTGTCCTGATCAGACACATGATTTGTTATTGGATTAGTGGCAGAGTCCACAATCATTATTGAGGTGGTAGAGTGACATAGATCACAACACGATTGTTATTGTTATCGGTCCCTTATTCGTGGTATATGTTTCTAACTGATATCTACATGATATGTTTTGAATTTGAAAATATTATTATTATTATTATTATTATTATTATTATTATTATTATGCCTACGTGGCAAAACTTTGTTTCTGAAATTTCTAGTAGGGCTAGAGAGGTTTTTGAACTATGAACTGGAGTTTTCGATAAAAGATAAAAATGGTTTCTGATTTCTGAAATCTTTGGTAGAAATTTGAAAAGGGTTTACTTTTAAATCCTCGATAAGGATAAAACAGTTTTTGGAAAGGTTATGTTTTGTTTTTGGAAAACACATTAGCTTTATAAACTTTGAAACTATTCTGAAAAGATTTTGGTTTAGTTTCTAAAGGTTTTCGTGCATGTTGTTTGCTTTGATTGCGAACGATTTCGAAAGGGTTTTGAATCGCTATTATGTATGTAGCGTGTATACATATATATACTTCTTTTTGTATATGTGCATGTGGTAATTTTCCAACGGTTTTCAAACGAGGCTTTGTGAGGCATGTATGAGGTAATCTGGAGTCTTGTCTCTCACTGGGTTTGACCCCCTTTCTTTGCTTTGTCCCTGTTTATTCTCATCGTTCAGGTGACTCTTGAAGACTGTGATGTTTGGCAGTTGATACTCAGTAAGGTATTCTGATGTTGCGAACGGTGCCCTTTTGATCTAGCCCCGTTGGTATGATTTGTTAGAGGCTCCACACCGGGTTCCTGTGGGAATTGTTTTTTTTCTGCTATTATTTTTGAGATTTCAAATGTTTTTAATTTGAAATTATTTCTGCAATTTATATTACACATGTTTTATTAAATGATGTTTAACCCTTTATTGGTTTTATTATTTCAATTATATTTGATTTTTGGGGTAGAAGTTCTATACATTGAGGCTTGTGCGAGTTGGGCAGGGCTCCCATAGAAGGTTCACCTCGTATGCCAGTCATGTTCCCGGAAATGGGTCGTGACATCATTGTCATATTCACTTTGCACTTCATTCTCAATAGCCATCAAACATAATTTTTCCATTTCTTCAACTTCCTCTTCTTCCTCTGAGCTAGTCTCACCACCATCACTATAAGTGGCTTTCATTGTCCTTCCTTTCTTCTTCTTAGAGTATTTGGAGTACTTTTTCGTAAGAAGGCAATCTTGTTTCACAGGGCCCGATTGTTTACACTTGTAACAAATTATGTTTCTATCTTTTTTGAATTCCTTCTTCAACTCCTTCTTAGGTTCCTCCTTTGAAACTTGATCCTTGTTCTTCTTTGAAGGCCTCTTCTTTCTCATAAATCATTTGAACCTCCTTGCGTACATGGTTATTTCTTCATCTTCACTATCATCTTCATCATCTTTGGTTTCATCAACAACCTTAGATTTTAGAGCCATTCCTCTTCTTCTATCATTCTTTGATCCTTCATTATCATCTTCATGCAAACCCATTTCTTGAGTAAGAAGTGATCCAATAAATTTTTCCAAAGGTAGAGAGTTGAGGTCCTTTGCTTCTAAGATTGCATCTTTCTTAGAAGCCTATGATGTTGGAAAGGCTCTAATGATTTTCCTCACAAGTTTAGAATTCGAATAGGTTTTCCCAAGAGCTTTTAAGCCATTCAAAATTTCATTAAATCTATCAAACATCTCTTGAATGCCTTCTTCTTCTTTCATCTTAAATAACTAATACTTGTGAACAAGGAGTGGCATTTTGTTCTCTTTAACTTTTGAAGTGCCTTCATAAGTGACCTCCAAAGTCCTCCAAGTATCATGTGCGGTTTGACATTACTGGACTTTGTTGAATCGAGTCTTGCTAAGGGCACAAAAGAGTATGTGCATTGCCTTGTTGATGTAGCACACAATCTTCTTGTCATAGTTAGTCCATTCCAACTTTGGTTTGCGTGTTTCAACTCTGTTTACAGTCTTTTTTGGGATGTATGGACCAATTTATACTACATCCCACACTTTTTCGGCTTCACACTTGAGGAATACCATCATTCTTGTCTTCCAATACACATAGTCATTGCCATCAAAGAAATGAGCACAATTAATAACAATCCTTCATATATTGACATATCTCCGATGGATGTCATTTTGGATATTGAACTCAAGATTGTTAAGCCTTAAATTTTGAGCACAGGGCTCTGATAACAATTTTAATCCAAATATGACAATCCAATAGAATGGTAAATTGGATTTTTGCTAGAAATTTAAAACCTTTGAAAACTTTTTAACACTTTGTAAAAGAAAAATAGTAGCTTAATCCAAAAGACAACCACACCAAGAACAAAAATAAAACGATAAAGGGTGAGGAAAACAAAGCCCAGATTTATAGTAGTTCGGTCATCCTTGACCTACGTTCACTTCTCTAACTCACTAGAGAGTTTTGAATCCAATAAGAACTCCTCACTTGCCTGTGGAGGCAAACCATTTACACCTCTTGTTTTCTCAGGTTCACAAGAAACCATTAAACCTTTTTTCTAGGATGCCAAAATATGAAAACCACGCCCACTCTTTCTTTTCTAAGGAACCAAACAGGACAAACATATTCTACCCTTCAAGCTTAAAACTTAAGCTTGTGGATTCCCAAATTAAAACTGATATCACATACCAACCCAGTAGGAAATAAGCAAATCAAAGCTCAATTGGTATGTAAGACTTAAGAACAAGAAGAGAGAGAAAGTCGTGAATCAAATTGGTAAAGCTTAAGCATTTTCTAAAAAATTTTCTTATTTTCTTCTAGGCTGGGAACATATATTTATAGGCATTCTCCCAAAAGTAGCTATTGTAAATCCCAAAGTAGCTGTTGTGAGAGAATGGTGAAGTACTATTTTTAATGATGTCAACCCATGCTACATGCGTAGAATAGGTACTACATGAGTAGTCCATGATTCCATCAGAGTCTTACTCACGCTGTTCTTCCTTCAGCATGAATTGCATAGAGTCCAGTAGCCACTACTTGAATTAAGTTAACACCAATTGGTTACTATGCACTTTGGTCGCCTTATGTGTCCGCAACTATTCAGTTCTGTGCGCTTTGCATGATCCTTCAATGTTCATTGACGTGATTCCAAGATTACACCTTTAATTCTTCACAGGACTATGTTAAGGAATATTCAAATTTCTGAATTCAAACTCGTATATGAGCTTAGAATACAGTCCTACATGTGTAGCTTGAATTCTTCAAAGATCTCACATTTACTCTTCTATGCGCATTACACAAAGGATCAATGGATCTCTGACTTGTCTTGTGATCCCTACACAACTTTCATCGCAATCCCATTTATGTGCATTGAATACACCACTATGTGTGTAGTTCGATTGCACTTCCCGACCAAAGAGCACTATAATTCAACTATATGCCCTGAGTCTCTCCTATGTGCATAGTGAAATCCTAGAGAATTCTTTCTTCTAATGACAACACGTCTATGTGTGTTGCATTTCCTTTACGTGTATTGCATCTTATCTATGCGCATTCCATAAGGTTCAACATGCATAATGTCCAATCTGGAAACTTCAGTACATTTCTGACTTGATCAACGTGCATTAATCATGACATAAAGTGAATAGACCATTTATCAACTCGCTTAGAGGGTATACAACGTGCATAGCTTAATTTTTTCAAGTGTTTTGTTAGATCATGAAAATTTAAAAAGAATTCACATGTAGAATAAAATTGGTTCAACATTATCCCAGTGATCTCTCCCAAAAAAAAGTATCAGTGATGTACGCTAAATATACATATTAGTTCAAGTATAAATAGATAGCATTTTGACCCTAAATGTACTTAATTATCCACGAATTTATATTCTTTTTGTATTTTGTACAGGATGAATGAACTGCATGAAATGTGGATGAAATGCATGAAAAACGAATGAAAAAGGAGTTCACAAAAGGGGCTTAATCGACAGAAGGAAACGGAGGAAAATCTACTCAAGGTGCAACATTCGTCGTCAAGCCCTACGATCACGGTCTTGGTGAGAGGGTGTGATCAAAGACCAAGCTTTCCAATGGGCCATTAGTGGCTCACAGTCATATTGATGAACGGGAACAAATTTTGGAGAGGTTGTGATCCACTCAGGGTTATGGATCACGGCTGTGAGCAAAGGGTATGCCCGTAAGAGCCATCTTCTAACAAAAAGTAGCAAGTCACGGTCATAGCCACTGGCCATGACCAAAAGTGATTTCTAGTGGTGAATCCCATCACATCCTAGAGTCACGGCCCTGATCATAACCATGATGGCCCTCAAGAGAGAGAAAATTTGACAAAAAAGAACACATCAAGTGAGGACCAAAGCACATTCAAGGGTCATTTTTGAAAGGATGTTACTAGGGTTTGTGGGAGACCAATAGGACTATAAATGCTCCTCTTCCATACCATTTTATAAATTCTAGGACACACACATTCAATAAAGAATAGAATTATCCTCTCTTACCCATTCTCCAAGGAAGATTCAAGCATTAAAGAGGAGAGAGATAGGATTGAAGAGAGCTTTCATCATCCATTGAGAGAATCTTTATTCTTTCCTTTTATCTTATTTTTATTTGTTTTGGAATTTTTTTAGGATTTATATTTCTTGTTTTATGCTTTGTTTTGTAAACATGTTAGC
>CAODLS010492888.1:0-18688 GCA_948243855.1 Flueggea neowawraea | reverse complement strand
AGCCTTAGACTTTTTCTTTTATTTGAACCCAATTAACCATTCATTTTATTCAAAACTTCAACATTTGCACCTTAAGTTGAAAGACTTTTATTAGTTATACATTGCCAAGTAAATGTGTATGTTAATGCTTTGATTTAGTTTGATTTTCGACATATCTAGACTATGATTTTATACATATTCTGTAATTGAAACATGGCTGCTAGTTTTGATATATATGCATTTAAATATAGCGTTTCTTTACTTTCAAAAATTGAAAAAAAAACAAAAAAAAGAGAAAAAAAACAAAAAAAAAAGAGAAAAAAAAAACAAAAAAAAAATAGACAGAAATGAAAAATAGAAAAAAAATGTGATGTGAAGTGATGGAGTAAAGCAATGCAGTTTATAGAGAATTGTTTTGGGTAGCCTTGTTTTATTAAGCATAGACATGTATTTACTTTGGTTTTCATTAACTTGGTCGATGTATGTTGATGGCAAGTATCACTAGAGTTTGTTGTGCTCTCTCTCAACTTTTTAAACCCATGTTATTAGCCACGTTACAGGTTTCTAAAGTCCTTTTTGATTGGTGTTTTGGTTGAATTTATTAGTGGTTACGATTTGACTTTATGCCAAGTCTTGGAAAACCTTGCTATGAGTGAGAGTGAGAGCGTGAATTCTTCACCTAAACACTTGAGAGATAGAGTGAAACTTGTGAGGGTGTGAATTTGGTTATCTCATATTTTTGGGGGCATTACTAGTGTGGAGACAATCTCTTTCTGGGTATTGTCAGCTGTCCAGGCGATGATTATATTTTCTGTTGAATATTCGATGCATATCTGTATAGGTGTTGCATTATGTGGGGGTAATAAGGGTGATTGGAATTTAAAGTTCTTAATTATTTTAAGTTATAAAATGCTTGAGGACAAGCATTGTCCAAGTATGGGGATATTTGATAGGTTGTATTTTCTGCATTGCATTTTATGTTTGATTTGCTTTATAAATTGTTATTATTCGTGTCTTTTTATGTTTTTATGCTTATTTTGTGTTTCATGTGGAATATTGGTGAAATGAGAGGATTTTTGAGCTGTTTCTGCGTATTTCAGACAAAACTGCATTTCTACGTGGGTTTGACCAAGTTTGACCATATGCCTTGGGATGTGTGCCACACTTGTGGGCCATGTTTTAAATGTGTTTTGAATGCTTATAACTTAGATTTGTTGTTAGGTGGAAACAATTAGCTTTATTATTATTTCTATTAGCTATTTTTGCATATTTTAGGGTTTTCTACTTAGAGACATATATAAATTGAAACTCTCTCTCTTCCTCATATTCTTTTTCACGCACATCAATAGAAGGGAGGCCAAATTTTTCCATCTCTTTCATCTGTCTTGGTTTTTCCTTTTAGTATGTGTAACTAAACACTTTTTCAGTTAGGGTATTTCGAAGTTCAATCCGTCAAAGTTATGAGACTCTTATTTCAACTTTTATTCAGTAATTCAAATATTTATTCAGTTTCTATTTTTGAGTTTTTTTATTATTATTTTGATTGATTGATTGACAATGACTCGTTGGTTGATTGATTAAATTAATATATTGTTATTTAGGATTGATAGTGCATCACATTGATCCTAATCTAGGTAACAAATAACTTGAATTTATGTGTCGGACATTGTTCATTGTTATGGAACTGGATAATCTAGTTTAAATGAATCGCGACATTTCCAGTTTTATTGGTTAGGATAGATGTATCTTTCGTCCTTACTGCTGTCATAGATTAAACATTGACAGGGCGTCCCGAGGGTTGTCTAGTATTTAGGAAAATAGTGTGCAAGGCGTCACGGGGCTATCAAACAGGTAAGAAGGGATTGATTAATTTGGTGTGTCACCGTTAGCTATAACTCTGTCTACTTGAATGCTTAATATTCATCTTTTTGTGTCTATGATCAACTGACTGAATTGAATGGAGAAGTGTCTTAGCTAGACTTTTATTATAATTGAATTTTTGCTTATTTATGTTCTTGCTGTTTATTTCTGCTTGCGAATTTTTAATCTTGCTGCTTATTTCTGTCGACCTTATTTTATTTTTCTGTCTTCACAAATAAATAATTTCTCACCGTCCTGTGGATCGACCCTGCTCATTACCTTACTTCATTTTTAGTATTCTCGAGAAGGAAATTTTTTTTTAGTGGGTTAACACCCTATTACAATCCAACTCTGAGATATACTTTTAACTAATTGTATGATTGCATGTCGAATCTATTATATTTGGTGTGTTTCACATGTGTGTGATATGATTCACTACCGCTTATTGAGTAGGCAACTCATCCCTTGGCACTAAATTTTTCGGGAGATGTTGATAGTGATCCTACTCTTGGTTAGTTTTCGAAGAGATTGCATTTTGTTTTAGAGGTTGGCCAACAAGCAGAGTCTCATTTCGAACTTACCATATTTTAGATTTCTCAAAACTTATTTTCCATGCATAAATAAATGTTACTGGAGTTGAACTTTTGAGACAATATTGGACTTTCTAATTAATTATTTTAAAACTGGAAGTATTTATTGTGTTTAACATTTTGATTATAGTAAATTCGGTAAATGCTAAGTGTTAATTATAGTCATAAAAAATTTAATTAAATAAATGGGAGCGTTACATAATTTGTCCAAATTATATAAAAACATCGTTGTTCAAGCATATACATAACACATGTTACTATTCAAATATATTATTGATTTTTCTATTTTTCTATTTAAAAATTCCTTAATCTATTAATTCACAATTCGTTTAAGAGTTGACATAGGACAAATAAACAAATATTTGTTAAAATTTAATGGATGTCAATTCATGCAATTCAATAAAATAATATAATAATATATTTAAAAATTTTAACAATTATATGGTATCATTTTTTCAAGTTTGATAAAACTATGTCTACATAACTCAATACAAAAAAAATGTAATATTTTTTTAAATATTAGAGTAAATAAAATTTTTAAAAAAAATGATATTTAAATAAGAATATTTTCGTAAAAACCGTACTACTTTATAACAACAGGTTGTATTGTGCTTATTTGTACCTCAAAGTCATACTTCTCTTCTCTGCTGACCGTTAACCAAGTAAGTCCTATGATGCTTATAAATAGATGACAAAATTACAATAATTATTAACATATAGCAGCAACATTAATGGATTCCATCTATGCAGAAAGTGATCCAAGCCAGCTACTTGAACCAACATACCACATATGGAACCACAGTTACAATTTCGCAAACTCTATGGTCTTGAAATGTGCAATAGAACTAGGCATCCCAGATGTCATCCACAAACACGGCCAACCCATGACACTCTCCGATCTGATTTCCGTTCTACCAATTCACCCCACAAAGTCTCAATATGTGTCTCGCATCATGGCCCTACTTGCTCACTCAGGCTTCTTTCAAATCCAAAAAAATGGAGACAATGAAGATCCCAACCAACAAGCTTATTCACTTACTCCTGCTTCAAGTCTCCTTGTCAAGGACAGCCCATTTTGTGCGACGCCCATGGCGTCTTATATGGTTGATCCGGTCATCATAAAAACATTCTTTCATCTAAGCACTTGGTTCCAAAATGATGACACTACACCCTTCAAAACTACACATGGTGAGGAATTTTATCAGAAAAGTAAGAACGACCCGAGATTTGATCGTTTACTGAATGAGGGGATGGCTAGTGACAGCAACTTGATTAGTAAAGTGGTGGTTAGCAAGTGTAAAGCGGTGTTTGAAGGATTGAAATCACTGGTAGATGTTGGTGGTGGCACAGGAACCATGTGTAGAGCTATTGCCGAAGCAATCCCTGACTTGGATGTCACAGTATTTGATCTACCGCATGTTGTTGCTGGCTTGCAAGGCAAAGGAAACTTGAAATATGTGGGAGGGAACATGTTCGAGTCTATTCCTCCTGCAGATGCGGTTCTTCTCAAGGTAAATCCATAATTTGTTGGTATGAAACGGAAACTTAAAACACTGGTGGTTTTCTATGGAAAATACATAAAACTAACTATAACAAAGCTTGATAGAGGACCAACCCAATCAAATTATAGTTATGGTAGGCATCTGCAATAGTATCTATGTGCTTTCTATCACTTGAATTAGTCTTAAGTGATATGGATGAGATATTAAGCGGAGGAAAAAAGGAAAGAAAGAAAGGAAACGAATTAAGTAGTTTTTTTTGCATTATACTATTTTTGTTTTGGTTATATATATTCAATCACTTGAATTAGTCTTAAGTGACAAAACATGCTAATTTTTATTAAAAAAACTTAAGAAAACAGTATAATTGTGTTTTCTAATCGATATTATATTTTATGAAATTGTGAAAACAATTTTTTAATTCCTATATTGGAAAATGGTATTACTAAATACCAAATTCGATTTTCTCATTTTTTTTAATATTATCTAAAAAACTGGCTTATTTTTCGACAAACCAAACATAGTTTTAGAGGTCAATCAATTTACAAAACTATCTTCTATTTTTTCTTCCTATTTTTCTATTGTTTCTCTATTTTTTTTTGGAAAACTAGACCAAATTTAAAAAAATGCATTGACTTGTAAAAATTGAAAACAAATTCATTTTGAGCCAATCCTCTAGTTTTCTATATATCTCGATTTTTCTATTTTTCTATAAAAAAAACTTGGAGCTTAACAACTCCTTACCTTTGATTAATTAATTGATCTGTGATAAATTGATTTGTCTGATATTTTGTTATTTAAATATTCTTACATAAATGTAGTATATCGCATGTAAGGTGGAGCAAGCCTACATTTAGTATACTCCTCGAGTAGGCAGTTCATCTTTTACCAACTAATTTTCAAGAAGTGGACTCTAACAGTTCATTCTCCAGATTTTGATGATTCTTACTTTAACAGACTAGTTAAGTGGGTCAACATCATCATCTAGAGTCAGCTACTTAGGATTTGAGGATTTAGGACCTATTGCTAGTATTAACGGTTTGTCTTATAAACTTATCTACTGTTTACATTTGATATTCCGAAAGTTGTTAACTATCTTGGTCTTATGTTTATTGAATTGAGTGTTAATGGATGAATGAAATAGAGGTTAATTAGAGACTAATGTTTATGTTGATTATGATATTAATATGTGATAAATGAACAATTAATAATGGGATTTATAAGGGGTGTTACAAGAATGTTTTTATTATTTTTAACCTTTTTTTTTTTTTGAAATTCTAACGCTGCTCATAATGTGGCAATTTGTGATTGTGATGCCAAATGAAAAATAGTTGCTATTGATTGACTGGAACGACGAGAACTGCGTCAAGATATTAAAGCGATGTAAAGAGGCAATAAGGAGAGGAGGAAAGTTAATAATGATAGAGATTGTAATGGGGCACATGAAGTGGAATAAGGAGTTCATTGAGATACAACTCTTACGCGATATGGGATCGATGGCTCTTACAGGTGGAAAGCAGAGAAACGAAACTGAGTGGGCTAAACTCTTCTCTGATGCTGGATTTAGCAGCTACAAGATACATGCTGAACTCGGCATTAGAGCTCTCATCGAGGTCTTCCCTTAGAAACATAAAAGCCCGGTCGTGGAACTACGACACGTCATTTCGATAATCGTACGAGTTATCGTCAACTGCCAAATAAAATTTAACCACTAGGCTAAACGTGGCCTAGTGATATTGTATTCTTGTACGTTATCAAGGGATTAAATATTGGATTTCTAATAAAAATTAATGTACGATGAAAACATTTAATACAATTTATGTATTGACTTATTATAAAAACTAATGCACGAATCACAATTAAGAGATGCCAATCGGTGTTTATATATCCTCATTGTATCACTTATTATAAGTGAAATAAAGAAAATAAAAATAGAAATTATGTCAAATTTATGGAGTCAGTATTGTAAATTCAGTAACAATATAATCATATTAAAAAACATCAACTTTCAATTTTAAAGTAGAATAAATTGAGCCAGATTTGTTAGGATAATATTTTTCTCTCCTTATTTTTTCCAAATTATTTGCTATTATACAATAGTTTTTTTTTCAAAATTATGCAATAGTTTTATTGGGTATGTTTACGTTAGTTTTTTCTTCTTTTTTAGTTGAATTTTATCTCTAGATCTCTTTCAAATGAAAGTTGAACACATTTTAATAATATACATGTAATAATTTCATGTATATTGTTACATGTGGCTTGAATATCTAGAAGACTTGAAGAAGAGTATTTGGGTAGAATTTGGAGACCATGGATATTATTTTTAGCCATTGGATTTGATTTGCTTACCAAAGCCAAATCTTAGCCATCGTTTTTTACTTTGGGCCACAGTCTCTCCTCCTTTGGGCTTTGCAGCACACAACACAACAATACAAACAAAGACGAATTCCTTGAGTTGAGTGATTAGGCAAGAAACTTAAGAGTTAATTTCACGGAATGTTAACAATTAAACCATATGCCCGACAAAATAGAAATTCGAGTTTTGAAAATTCTAGAATAGAAGCTACAAACTTTTAAACTTCATGACTGCCACCTCTTTGAATCTCAATATCCAAAATGCAATTTTTGCTGGTATTTAACAGAAAATGATCTCGCTTACATTTTGTTACTTTTTTGTATCTCTTCTCTATCTTCCTTTTCTCTATATCTTCTTTCTCTTCGTCTTCTCTCTCACTGATCTCTCTTGTTCGATCTTCACCGCCAATCTCCTTCATCAATCGCGATCTAAAAGTCACTCTCTCTTCTCCTCCACCACTATTTGCTCTTCGCCTTTCACGATTTCTCTTTTTTGTGAATTTTTCTCCCTCTCTCGTTCTCTCTTTCCTCCTCCAATGAACGAGCTCTATAATCGATGCAAGTTGTGTTCCAAATTGCGATGACAGTGGCGGTTGCTTTCCAAATAACGAAAAAGTCAAATTTTCACAACAATATATTATTTTCTCACAATTTTTTTAAATGGTATTTTTAATATGCGTTTAGCGTTTTGTGGTATTTCTAATACTTGGAAACTAGGGGCAGCATTTTTTAAATTTGACATTTTTTTCAATCAAAAGTTGGAGTCGTCGAAGTCAGTGGTGCACCGTGGTATTCCAACTAAGTTGGCACAGCACTAAATTTGGCATTTTAATTTACAATAAATGTGTGATTTTCCCAAAAAGTTACCACATATTTCTCATAGCATACGGAGACCTTGGATGTGCTATAATCATGTTTTGGGCCATAACACATTTTTTACGGTACATAAAATTACACGATCCTATAATACACAAATCACCTTTACACGTGGTCTTCCTTTAAATTTTTAAACAAAGCTTTTAAAAATCTAGCGTGCGACATCGGTACCGACAATTTAAAATACAAGTGTATGGTCCCAAATTTAGAAATATCTTCTTTTCTTCAAAAGTGGGTTGCATCTCCTCTTCTTTCAATCCAAACAAACACTTAAAAGAAGAGTAACTCTCTCTCTCTCTCTCTCTCTTCCATTTAATTGTATATCGCTAATCATTCTCATTCAAATTATCAATTTTTTTGTTGATAATTCAAATTTGTAAGCAACTTAACTGGATCCTCCATGCTTGAAGTCGTACCATTTTCCACAATTGTCCCTGTAAGCTTTCATGATTGAAGTTGATGCAGATACGAACAAAGATGATGATATGATGGTTGTTTTGAAAACCTAGACGACATATGTGGCTGATATAATCGTTGATTTTCCCTTTATTGTTCTACCCATGCTTCAAAAACAGACATAAAATCAAATCAAATCCTTTTGAACTCACAAATGAAGCTTTCAACACACTTTCTACAGATTTCATGATATTGCCATGTATAAACTCATATAAATAGCGTAAACATTATTCCACAGCTTGAAGATGATTAAAACTTGTTATTCTACATCTTACTACAATAAATCAACAACAAACCTATCACGACCCAATATAGGCACACAACTGTACTTAAGCAACATCTGGAAATTAATGGGCTTCAACCCACTAAGCTCAAAATTTCAAAGTTGGGTTACTTAATTACCAAGGTCCTCATATTTATTAATCTTTCCACCCCTATACACTTATATGATGTGTGAAAGACAGCTGATGCACAAACAAGTTGGTTGATCTGCTAGCTTCAGTTGTCTGCTATGGTAAGATTTTACAATTCCCACCCCTTAGGTTAGCAACATGCTCATCGTCAAACCTTCTAATCATGATGTCCAGAATCTCTCCCATGTTTTGTCGGTATGTGATTCACTTATACTCAAACTTTTTATATGGGAATCACCTAAATTCAGGGCCTCCATCTCAACTCTTAAGGTTTGTCCCACCATCACCATCAGTTGATTCCCACATAAAAAGTTTGAGTATAAGTGAATCAAAGGTCAATCAAACAACCCAAAACATTATCAAACTAAATAAAATAAAGGAGTTGAAGGGTTAGACAAAGGAAATTCTTGATTTATAGTGGTTCGGTCCTCCTTGACCTATGTCTATTCCTCTCGCTCACTAGAGAGTTTAGAATCCATTATCCAACACCACTCTTCCAGCCAAAGGGAAGTCTTTACACCACTTGTTTTGCATGTTCACAAGCAATCTTTTTACACCTTGTTTGTAGGCCAAAACAAGCAAACCACACTTATCTTGCCTTCAACAAGGACAAGCAAGGAAACATATTCTACCCTTCAAGCTTAACACCTAAACTTGATTACAAGTGGATTTCAAAACTCAATAACTATTTTTGACACCAACCCGATCACAAAAATAGCAAAACAGATCTTAGTTTGTTTGAAAAATGTGAGAACACTATGAGAGAGAAAATCAAATGAAAAATTTACATAGATTTGACACTCTCTTTAAAAGCATTTGTACTGTATAGTTAATAATCACACTAGAATGGGGGTTGAATAGTGTGGTAAGAGTAGCTTAGAATTTTCTGCAAAAATAACTGCAAGCAAAGAGAGAACACAAGAACTTATAGTCGTTCGGCCAACTCAATGCCTATGTCCACTACCTAAGTATCTTCACTTAGGCTTTTCACTAACAATCTTTACAAAGATTACAACTTCACTTTCTAGCTAAATGAGAACTTTTACAATGTTCTTAATTTTGGCTCAAGAATACAAACCAACCTAAGGATCTACCTTTTGATCCCACTCACAATCACTCTTAAAAATGTGTTTAACAAACACTCACCAATATACTATAAACTAGTGATACAAGCAATGAGAGTGGAATTAGATGAACAAATGATTTGCATTAATAAAAGTAAGATTTAATGCTTTGATACTTGGTTGTTGTGGGAAATAAATGCTCAAGAGTTCTTAACCATTTTTTTAAGTCCCCTTGATGTATTTATAGCTTCTCATGTCCAAAGAATCGTTGAGAAATTGAATAGAGTCGTTGTGAGATAGAGAAATCGAGCATTAAATGCTTCTGACAGAGCACCTTACTCGAGTAAGCCTTTCATGTTACTCGAGTGAGCCATTTCTAGAAATTATGTTTTTACAACACGTTACTCGAGTGAAAAAACATGTGTTATTCGAGTGATGTTTTTCAGACCGTTGGAACCACCAAATCTTGACATTTGAGCTCTGATTGTGTCAGTCGTAGGTAGAATTATGCTGTCTTCAATGGATTACTCGAGTGACCAAAAACGATACTCGAGTGATATAACATCATGATTACTCGAGTAGTCTTCAACTTGTTAAACGAGTGATATCTGCCATGGATTACTTGAGTGATAACAAAGATTACTCAAGTGAGCATCTTCAACCAATTTCTTGTGGAACTTCATTTACTCGAGTGATGATTTCAACTTACTTGGGTGAAATGGCATTATGATTACTCAAGTGAATATTCCTTTGTTACACGAGTGATCGATTTGACGGATTACTCGAGTGAAGGATCTTGTTACTCGAGTGAGAAGCTTCAACCAGTTGCCTATGGAAGTCTGAATGGTGCGTTACTCGAGTGAGTGTCTTCTGGTTACTCGAGTGAAATAAATTGTAATACGCCGTCTAATTCCAACCTGTCTTCTGTAGGATTCCGACCAGTCCCAATTTGTTTCTGTTAGCTTGATTATAATTTCTTTGATGTTTGAGGTATTGATCTTGTGTTCAAGGATGTTAATGATGATAATTATGTAATGTGGGACATTGTTAAGTCTCGGAGATGGTTTGGAACAAGTTTGGGAATGAAAAACATCAAGTATTTGGGTTGGAGAGTGAGTAACGTACGTTGCACAATAAGGGATGTACGTTATCTTGGTTTGTGATGAACATCATGATCAATGTACGTTGTGTGGGTGCAAGACGTATGTTGTGTGTTCCAAGACGTACGTTGTGCCTTGAATTTCATATTCGTAGCCATTGGAACCACAATAACGTACGTTGCATCTTTGGAGACGTACATTGGAACCTTGAAACGTACGTTGTGACCTTGTATGACGTACGTTGTTTTATTAAATACTAAAATGATGTGTTTTGATTTGCAGCTCATTTTTAAACCATAAAACCAGACCCCTTCAGCCTCCATTCACCATTTTCACTCTCCATCACTCCAAAACCGATTCTCTCACCCTTTGGTTGCTTCTCCTTGCTTCCAATTCGTCCCTAGAGGTAAGATTACTCTTCTATTCACTCATTTTCCTCATTTTTGTTCATGAATCTTGGGGTGATGAGTAGTGATGGTTTTGAATGTTTTGGTCGAATGTGATGATTTATGTTGGAGTATGAGTTAAACATTGTTTGTTTATGACAGAATAAGGTTAAAGGAGCATGATTTGAGCTTGGGATCTCTTGATTTGGTGATTTATGGTTTGAACTAGTGTTCAATTCGGGTTTGGGCAATTTCTTATTGATTTGGAGTTTGTTTGTTGGGTTTGTTGATGGATTAAAGTCTCTGGAGTTGATTAGGAGTAATGTGGGTGGTTTGGAACATTGGGTATCGATCAAATCTAGTTTTTGATGTTTTGGTGTAATTTTATGCCGAAAGGACCAAATCTGATATTTTGCATATTCTGGACCAATTTTGTAATTTTGAAGCTTTAGGGATTGTTTTGCAATTTTTGAGAGTTTGGGACTAATTTGATAATTCTGAATACTTGGAGGATTAGTAGGACCCTTTGAGGAGTGATTGATAATTTTAAAAAGTTTAAGGACTAAAGCATAATTTTACAGAGGCCGGAGACTAAACTGTAATTTTACGAGATGTTTGATTTTTGAAGTGAAAGCGTTGGATGTTTATTCTAATCAGGTTTCTCTGAGTCTGTGTTAGCATTTGCATTTCATGCATTATGGTACCACCATAGTACCAGCATCATGTCTTTGATTATGCTTTGATTATCGTTTCAGTTTCGTGTTCCGGTCAGCGAGGTTGACCATCCACCAGTGGAGCGTGACTGAGCCATTCAGTTTGGATTGTCAGGTGAGTGAAATGGAATCTTTAGACACATAGGTTGTGTCTATCAAACCTATATAGTTTTTGTTGTGTTAGAACCTTTGCATGAAATTTGGAAATTTCTAAAGGATCAGTAAATCCTAAAATTTGACTTATGTGGAAAAATCATTTCTAAAATTTATTACGCATCATGATAAGTTTTTTGTTAAATGTTATGTTTTAATATTTATTAAGGTTTCAGTAGCAAACCCTTTGTTTTGAATTTTGAGGTATTCATTATTTAGAAAATGTTCTATTTGGATTTAAGAATACTTTCTGCAAGATATGTTCATTTTTGGAATAAAGGGTATTTCAGAATAGATACTATGTTCAGCGTTTTGAGACATTTTTGCTATCAAACGTTTCGGTTAAACATTTGATATGTTTAAGGAACAAGATGTATGTTCGGCATGTTGCCTGTTTGAATATTTTTAAATAAATATTTGCATATGTTTTCAATAAATACTTTCATATGGGACACCCACGTTAAGGGGGTAAACATAATCTTTGGTATAACATAGTGAGATTCAGTTATCAGAGTACTGGTAACACTCAGCTATCAGGATAGATAGTAGCATGTAGTCACCAGGGTAGGTGGTAACTCGTGTGTAGAGTAACACACGTGACTATTCTCTAGTGGCGGAGTCCACGTATGAGACATTTTTGGTGGCGCTAGTCCACATATGAGATACTTCAGTGGCAGAGTCCACGTATGATCCAGAATTTTTATCTAGTCCCATATCAGATCGTTTTGGCACGAGATATGTTGGTTGGATACCAACCCTAGCCAAAATCTTCTCTTCCTTTTCCTTCCTTCTTAATTAATTAATTAAATCTTATTAATTAATCATTCTTCCTAATTATATCCCCATAAGGCCGAATTATTAATCCTCCTCAATGGGTATGCCAAATTTCATATTAGGCCCATTTAATTATGTTTTAAATCATTAACATAAATTATTGGCCCGGCCAAAAAAAATTCTTACCTCTAACCCAGATCTTTATTGTGTGCGATCCTTTAGATTCATTCAATGTTGGCAATAGGCCTAAAGTTAATTTAAAACCCATAAATCATAATTGGTCTCTAACAAGACATTATGATTACCCAAATTGAAATGAATGTCAATTACGAATCAACATAACCTAATTACAATCCTATACAACCCTTTGCCTCTCGATATTAAAATTAGCATAAGGCATGGAATCGGTCACCCTTATTTATGCTAAAAGATTTCCTTGATCTATTAGTGATCCTGACTAAGTCAAACAAATGATAACACTTATCACTTTACTTGGGTGTGGCCACACACTACTCAGCTTCACTAATCAAGTAGCCGGTGATATCTTCTCTCTTTTCGAGAGTGAAAATCCCTTCACTTCACTCATGTTCCTTAGCATGACTCATGACATACCCAATCATACACATACTTGTTACTCATTACAAATATCGTTAGGCGTATGTCAAAGAATACGAGAAATCACCCAAGAATCCATAGTGATTTCAGGTCGAGGGATTAAAGTATAAGCGTTGTATGAGAAATACTTATGACCTTTCAACCATGTAGTATTCTCATAAGCGGATCGATCCAAAACATTGTTCTCTAACATGTTCTATGTTCTTTGATTGATATCTCATATCCTATGACCAGTAAAACATGATCATCTCAAATAGTACATACTAGTCTTGGTTTATTGTCATTCTCATGACAATAATTGACTAGGGATATGTAGAATAGTATTCATTCATGTTTCAAGGTTTTACTATACAAATCATATATTTGATAATTTAAGCAGAATCACTATTCATGAATGTTTTATCAAATTAAACATGCACAAGAATAACAATGAGATAAAACAATATCTCATATATATATAATCTAGATATAATGCATTGGGGATAGGGCTTGCACTAACATGATCCATATTTTTGATACTAGTCCCATATCAGATTGTTTTGGAATGAGATATGTTGGTTGGATACCAACTTCAGTGAGTCTGTGTTATTGCTCATTTTCCCGCAGTGTATTATTTTGTGAGCCTGGCAAGGCATATCTAGCTGAAGCACAGGGACTGCAATGCTCATGGATGTGTCGAGATCAATATCTTCTCAGTTACAGCCTTCAGACCCTTAGGGTGGATGTAGAGTACTATTTAGAGCCCCTAAGGTTGTCAGGTGTTAGCCCTTTTGAGTCGGGTACCATTTGGACTCTTAAGGTTACTAAATTATTCTGATCTAATCTAGCCATCATAGTTCTAATATAGTACGGGCATATGATTAGTGGTCATCAACTCTCTGTATTATTTGGAATGATATCTGGATTGCATGATTTTTTTGACTCTGAAAACAATTTATGATTTTTGACTCTGAAAAGATTCGGTATTTCTCTTTGAAAACATTTTGGTATTTCTCACTGGAAATGATTTGGAAATTTCTCTGGATTATTTTAACATTTATTTTCTATAAATGTTTTTAGGAAATATTTTGAAAGAAAGTATTCGACTATTTCATGTTCTGAAACTAAGCATTTGTTTGAGTTAAGTATTTACAAATTTGTCTGACTGCTATCTTCCCTGATTGTGAATGATTTCGAAACAGATTTCAAAGCTATGATACTTTATCTACTGTGCATATGTATATACACCTCCATTTGCATATGAAGTTTTCTAAATATTTTCAAACTGTCTTTGTGAGGCACTTATGAGACAATCTGGAGTGATGTTTCCTCACTAGGGATTCTTACCCCTTTGTTTTCTGTCTATTCTCTTTACTCCTATTTTTCAGGTATTTTGGTTGATTGCGGACTGTTGGCATTCAACATTTGATGAGGCACTCCAGAGATTTAGTCAGTACATTTTTGTTCGGGCCCAGTTATTTATTTTTTTAGTTGCTCTACACCAAAATTCTTGTGGGTATTTGGTTCTGTATAAATATTTGGTATTTAAATGTGATTTCTTATTTACAAGCATTTTATTAATATGAAATCATTTTGTTAAAGAAATTTTGATTTCTACTTTATTATTTGTATTTAATGGATTTAGTTCGAATTTGAAATAAATTAGTTTTAGTTCTGTTCTCTGAGGCTTGTACGAGATGGGTTGGGATCTCATAGACAGTTCTTCTCATACGGTGGTCATAGTCCAGAAACGACTCTTGATAAAAGTGGTATCAAAGTGTTACGTTTCGTATTTTTTGGTCGATTGTGGAGCTTAGGTATTTTTGATCCAGTCAGTTTGTTTTGCTTTTGTATACTTCTGAGTAGTTGTTTTTTACTGTGGAAGTTGGTTGGATTATGATCTTTGCATTCGAATTCTTTGTGTATGTTGCATTCATAGATATGGATTCGCGCTCAGAGTTGCCAGTGAAGGCCGCCGCTTAGGCCTTCGATCCATGTGTAGCGAATCAGATGGATTTGCGTGGTTATCTGCAGGTGGAGGCATAACCTCATCTGATGTCGTCTCAGCGTGCACCTCGGGCAGATGTTTTTGAACGCATCTTTTAGAGGCTCGACCATATCGCAACGGTCCTCAAGAATTTTGGAACTAGGTCTTCCAAGCAATCTCATAATAGGAGTAAGACTAGGGAGGCAATCAGTGTCCATTAGAGCCAATGCCAAAGTAGTCAGCGCGAGTTGGGGTGTGGCCATTGGAGGCACTAGCAGAGGGGGAATCCCTTGGTACAGTAGGTGTCAGAGGAGACACCTAGGGTAGTGCGGCGAGAAAAGTGCAACTTCTATTCCTGTAGACAATCAGGTCATATAATAGTCAAAGGTCCCAACAGATTTGCTACCGAGTAGCAGGCGCAACAATTTTTGGTTGAAGGTGTCAGCCAAGGCAGATTCTCAAAGTGCACTACATGTGGGAAGAGACATCCTGGGCTATGCAATAAGGCAGAAGGAAGATGTTTTCGTTGGATACAGCTAGGGCACAAAATATCTAAGTGTCCTCCCAGGCTTGGAGTAAGATTTCGGGCAAGGCAGTCTGTGGCTAGAGGCGAGGGCACCTGTTCTGAGAGAGGTTCCTCCGAGACTGATATGCCCCTATTCCTAAACCTTTGCATATTTCATTCGTATCTAGTGTATCATTTTTTCTATTGCATTAGTCTTCTTTAGACTCTCTGTGTCAGTCGTGCTTTCATAGAAAAGCCTTTTTGTTGGGAGAATTTGATCTATGGTTCTTCACTCTTCTAGGCAGTATATTACTTGGTTTTGTAGTATGAGACATGGTGATTCTCTAAATTAATCCGAGGATTGATATTTCAGTTGAGTTTACGTGGTGTGATCAAGGTTATTTCAGTGAAATTTTGAGATATGTTATTGTCGTATGAATAAGGAATTCTGGTTATATTGGAATCGTATAAGGTATTTTAAAGAGTTTGGGGAAACTCAAGGAAATATTTGATTCGTTATTAGGTGAAAACAATAATGAGACTGATTTTTGGTTTGATATTAAGAAATAAAATGGTATAGTATGATCCTTAAGCACTTGGGAGCTTAATGATATTATTAAGTATAATATGTTTGCAGAAACAATGAATATTGTGGCAATGATTGGTGATAATTCTACGAGGTAGATTTTTGGGATACATTGGAGTTAAATCTATTAAGTTGTAGATTTAAATTTCATTTCATGAATGTGGTTCGGTGTTTATTAGAGTGAGATAGTGTTTGGAGTACTACAGATTTTCGAGTGCCAACAATATGAGTAATGGATTCTTCTAGGAATTTATTTTTTGATATGAGAGCATATTTAATAATTCATGTTTGGAAGAATCTCAGTTCAATAAAGGAATAATATTGAGATTGATATTTTTGACCCTATTGACTTTTGAGAATATTCAGTATACGGTAAACGGATATCGATATTATTATACAATTATGGAGGTTAACTTTGAAAAAATAATCTAAGTATAAAAGTGTTATGTAATTATTATTATTTTGGTGACAAAGGTGTGGTATCCTTTGATTTCTGAGGTGAGTATCAGTAGCGGTGTGGTGATAGCTCGGTAAATGCTTGTTTGATTTATCATTTCGGTGATTGACAATTTTGTCTGAGGTTAAACAAATATGATAATTGAAGAGATAAAAATAAGACTTGAGGAGTCGATTTTTGCTTGACTTAAAAGGTAAATGAATGTGAATAGAGAGACAATCTAAATCGGATTGTGAGTATATGGATTGACTTACGAGTTTGACTTGATTTGGACTATGTGAATTGGATATGGACAATTTATACTTGGGGAGTACCTATGATATCTCTGTTGGTAACAATTGACTCTATTATGTTCTTTTGCGTTCTCTAATTTTAGATAGACCGAATTTGAGATTGTGACTCAAGTCTGGGTGACTTTGTAGAAAAGATGTGTTTTTGAGGATCTGATATTATGTTAGCAAATGTAGAAATGTTAGGTTCATTCTCCATGGTTGTTTGATTAAGATTTCAAGATATGTTGGGTTTAAGAACCTAGTTTTGTATTATAGAGTTTCAGGCCTCGTTTCTTTGGAATATATGGAATGATTGATAGATCTGATTTGATTATAGGAATGGCGCATTAGCAGATTAATGTTGGAGTGCTCATACTACCTCTGCTAGTGATGTTTGGGTCTATTCCACTATCTTTGACCTCTGGGGCTGTGGTTTGAGTTGGATTCATTCTTACATATCTAAACCAGATGTTCCATAAAAACATCTTTCGGCAATCTGGTTGTTGTTTGAGTTTGTACTGTCTGACATTGATCCTTTGGGCTTTGATAGTATGTTTCTTTGTTTCATAATAACCTTTTATGTTCTTTGATTCATGGGTTGATTTTGGCTTGGAATTGCCTTGTCTGAAAATTCGAGGACAAATTTCTTTTAAGGGGGGAGTATGTAATACCCCATTTAATTCTGACTTGTCTTCTGTAGCATTTCGACCATTCCCAATTTGTTTTGGTTAGTTTGATTCTATTTTTTTTTATGTTTGCGGTATTGATCTTGTGTTCAAGGATGTTAATGATGATAATTATGTAAGGTGGGATATTGTTAAGTCTCGGGGATGGTTTGGAACAAGTTTGGGAATGAAAAACATCAAGTAAGGGATGTACGTTATCTAGGTTTGTGATGAACATCATGATCAACGTATGTTAAGACTTGTAAGACGTACGTTGTGTTGGTGTAAAACGTACGTTGTGTGTTTCAAGACGTACGTTGTGCCTTGAATTTCAAATTTGTAGCCACTGCAACCACAATAACGTATGTTGCATCTTTGGAGACATATGTTGGAACCTTGAAACGTATGTTGTGACCTTGTACGACATACATTGCTTTGTTAAATATTGAAACGGTGCGTTTTGATTTGCAGCTCGTTTTTAAACCCTAAAACTAGAGCCCCACGGCCTCTATTCGCCATTTTGACTCTCCATCACCACAAAATCAGTTCTCTCACCCTCTGGTTGCTTCTTCTTACTTCCAATTGGTCCCTAGAGGTAAGATTACTCTTCTTTTCACTTATTTTCCTCATTTTTGTACATGAATCTTGGGTTGATAAATAGTGACTTGTTTGAATGTTTTGGTCGAATGTGATAATTTTTGTTGGAGTATGAGTTAAACATTGTTTGTTTATCATAGAATAAGGTTAGAGGAACATGATTTGTTCTTGGAATCTCATGATTTGGTGAGTTATGGTTTGAAATAGGGTTCAATTTGGGTTTGGGCAATTTCTTGTTGATTTGGAGTTTGTTTGTTGGATTTGTTGATGGATTAAAGTCTCTAGAGTTGATTAGGAGTAATGTGGGTGGTTTGGAACATTTGGTATCGATCGAATCGAGTTTTGGATGTTTTGGTGTAATTTTCTGTTGAAAGGACCAAATCTGATATTTTGCATATTCTGGATCAATTTTGTAATTTTGAAGGTTTAGGGACTGTTTTGCAATTTTTGAAAGTTTGGGGACTAATTTGATAATTTTGACTACTTAGAGGACTAGTAGGACCCTTTGAGGACTGATTGATAATCTTAAAAAGTTTGAGAACTAAAGTGTAATTTTATATATGTAGGGAACTAAACTGTAATTTTACCAGATGTTTGATTTCCAAAGTGAGAGTGTTGGATCTTTATTCGAATTGGGTTTCTCTGAGCCTATGTCAGCATTTACATTTCATGCATTATGGTACCGCCACAATACCAGCATCATGTCTTTGATTCTGCTTTGATTATCATTTTAGTTTCGTGTTCCGGTCAGCGATGTTGACCAGCCACCAATGGAGCGTGACTGGGCCATTCAGCTTGGATTACCAG
>CAODLS010492735.1:0-14675 GCA_948243855.1 Flueggea neowawraea | reverse complement strand
GTAGTCCTAGAGGGATTCAACATCTGTATGCTACTGTTACCCTTGATTGCCCAGTTCTTAAACTCTCTTTGTATTGTTGTGTTGTGTGTTGGCGTGTCTCCATTCTTTTTGTGTTTATAGGCTAGATAATAGAGAGAGAGTCATTACTAGTACTCTTCGTCTCTGTGGGATACGACATTCAGTACTCAGGTCTGCATACTACAATCGATAGGTGCGCTTGCCTTGCTACCATCTATAAATAGGAGTCATATTCTTCTATTTTTCTCATGGCAAAGGTAAAGCCCAATTTGTGAGTGTCACAAACAAAGAGAGAAAATTATTTGTGAGAATTAGAATAGAGATTCTAAGTGCTAGTACACTCCACCAATCCAAGGAAGTTCGTACGTGTGGATACCATTGGTCACTTTCGCGCAAAGGCAATGTGGTTGAAAGGGTTTCGAGTTTATACTAAAAGCTACATTAACAATTCATTCGTTTATACAATCGAGCTTTGGTTTTTCAAGGTAAAACCCTAACCCTAATCGTTTATGTTGATGTGCATGGATCCTTGGTGGAATTCTAGGATAATTTTTTTTTGTTATTTCTGCTGCGTTATCCTTTATATGAATGTCAAATTTAGTTACGAATTCCAACAACCACAACCTATAACCGCCCTTGGACGCAGACCCTAGAAATATGCCTTTTACTATCCCAAGCTCCAGTTTTCCATCACCAACACAAGCTTTCACAAGACAACCAAATATCTTTAAGCCAGAATAATTACAAGGTTTACCAGACCATACCTCTTATGGAATCTTCCCATCAATTGTAGTCGATGCTGATCTATTAATCAGATATCCAACAGTATTAACTGCCTCAGCCTAAAACTCTTCTGTAAGACCTGCATCTTTCTGCATCCACCTAGCACGCTGCACAAGTGTTTAATTCATCAGTTTTGCAACTCAATTCAAATTGGTTTTTTCAGTATAGTGTGTTGCCTCACTATTCATTTTTTCCTGTAGAACTCGTCAAATTCTTTGTTACAGAATTCGAGTACACTCTCAGTTCTCAATATCTTGACTATTTTCCCAGTTTGGTTTTCTACCATAGTCTTCCACTCATTGAACTTTTCAAAGGCTTCCTCTTTAAATTTTAGAAAGTATAACCAATTTTTTATAGAAAATAATTTACAAGGGCCAATAAGTACTTGTGTCTACCAAGAAGCTCCACCGAAGAGGGACCCCAAAAATTTGAGTAAACACATTCAAGTACACCATTAGATGAAGGAATTTCAGCACTGAACCTTACCCTGTGATACCATGTGATGCTTATTCATCAAGCACGTCTCACATGACTTCAGCTTCTTAGTCTCTGCACCACCTAATGGTCCTTTTATACTCAATATATCGATCCTCTTCTCACACATAAAACCCAATCTCTAAGGTCACAACTCTGAACACTCAACCTGTTTCTCTACTGAACTCGCAACAGCTATAGCACCATTCACAGTCACTGAGTTACCAATCAAGGTGTAAATGTCATTCTGCAATTTACCATTCATCGTCACTAGAGAACCCTTGAATACCCAAATCACTCCTTCTCTACCAGAGAAACTATAACCTTGCTTAGCTAAAGCTCCCACAAAAATCAAGTTTTTACACAAACCAAGGACATACCAAGCATCAAGTTTTCTAACCATCCCATCATACATCCTAATCTGCAAAGAGTCGTTGCCTTCAATACTTAACTCTTCACCATCTCCCAATTTCACATTGACACTCCATTCCCTAAAACAAGTAAACAATTTTCCACAAAAGGTCATATGATAAGCTGCACTAGTGTTTATAACCCAGTTATCTACAGAGCTAGATGTAGTAATAGTAAAAACTTAACTGCTTTCTCCCTCATCATAACTATCCTGATTCAACCCATAATTATTCTGAATCACTGTTGCTATTGATTCCTGACAGTTTCCCTCACTACGATGTGGACAAAGTCTTATTATATGCCCAATCTCCTTACAGTGAAAACATCTCAACCCAAATCTTGACATCGAATGTGATCTACTATAACTCCTATGATTCTTTTCCATGCTCCTACCCCTACTCATAGTTAGCACAAACTCTACACTGTCTCCACCAGAACTATAAACTAACTTCTTCAATTCTTTAGACAGCAAAGCATCCTTAACATCATTTATTGAGATACTATCTCTATCATGCATCATAATATCAATAAAATTTTCATAAGAATTCTGTAGGGAACACAACAAAATCATAGCTTGATCCTCACCTTCAATCTTAACAGCTACACCTTGTAAATCTAGTATAATTTTGTTAAAGTTATCAAGATGATCTTTTACCCGCATACTTTTTGTCATCTGTAAGGTGTGCAACTGCATTTTCTGATGAAGCCTGTTCATCAGGAATTTCTTCTGGTACTTAATTTTCAATTTTTTCCACAAGCTTGCTGTCGTAGTTTCATCGGCAACCTCCCTCAGGACTTCATATGCTAGACTCAACATAATTGCACTGTGTGTCCTTGACACAATCTCAGCCGTATGCATCACTGTTAGTTCCATCGGTAACTTCTCTGCCCTTTCTATTACCTCTGCACACTTTTGTTGAACCAAAAACGCCTTCATCTTCAACTTCCACAAAGTGAAATCATTCGAGTCATTGAATTTTTCAATCTCAAATTTGTAAAAAAAAAACATCTTCTTTCAATAGATCTGCACCCAGGAGTTTCTGAAAAAACGCCCAAAGCTCTGATACCTCTTGTCAGGTAAAACAATAGAACAAGCGGAATAAGAAAGAGAACAATCACACAAGAACACATAGATTTAAGTGGTTCAATCAAAGTGATCTATGTCCACGGGCAGAGAGCAATCAATTCTATTCACTATTGAAAGACAACACATACGCCTTCTAGGATTCGTATGTTTGAACAAGCCACCTATTTATAGGTTTCACAAGAGCTCTAGTCAAGTAGACTAACCCTAACCCTAAAACCCATACAAATCAACAAGACAATGCCCATTTTGCCTTAGCCCATGTTTTACGATAGCTTCAAATATCACAAAGAAAATCAATTCAACTCAACATAAGCAACCAAGTGGAACGCCTTGATCAAATACCTTCACAGCTACATGATTTAGAAATTGGAGAAAAGTTAACAATAGAAAGGACTATGCTGTTTTAGCCCATGTGGGAAAAAATCCTAATTCATCACATAATATGTCTGTTCAATGTTATGAGGATTTGAGAAACCAATAATGTCATATTGAAAAGGTGATCCAAAAGCAAACATCACAACAGATTCAGAACAATCTATTACGGTTAAAAGCTTCAATAGATGTTGTTCAATGGTTATGCTTTCAAGCTTGTGCTTTTCAAGGTCATGAAGAACGTCCAGATTCAAAGAATCAAGGTGATTTTCTTGAAATGTTGAAACTTTTAGCATCATATAATAAGGAAGTTAATGATGTTGAGTTAGCAAATACCCCACAAAATGCTAAATATAAAATTTTGCATGTGTATGCTAGAAATGTGCAACTTGATATTTGGGATGAGATTGGTTATGCTAAATTTTACTTAATTGTTGATGAAGCTCATAATGAATCTAAGAAAGAGCATTGCTTACTTGGCCAGAACCGACTGGTTCAAAGAAATTAGGGGACATTTTGGTCCAAAAAAAGAATTGGGTCAAATTAGCTCATGGGCTAAAATGTTAAGGTTAGATTTAAACCTTATCCCTTAGACTTCATTATTTCTTAGATTTGGTTATGCTTACTAGAAGTTGCAAATGTTTGAAGTATCGTGCAGTGTCACAATGGACACACTTTATTTATCTTGGAAAATTAAGGAGGGCGATCAGTGTCCTATATGTAGAGATGAGCTCGACAATATCAGATGCCTAATGTTGGAGAAACTAGTTGAATCGATCAAATTTCCTTGCAAATATATTGGATATACGGAGTTTCATCCATACTACGATAGACTCCAACACGATGCCTCTTGTAACTTCAGGCCATTCAATTGTCCCTATACTGGGTCAGAGTGTGTTGTAACTGGGGGAATCTTGTTCGTGCTGGCTTACCTAAAAAAAGACCACAAAGTGAAAATGCGTTTTGCTAGCACTTTCACCAACTGATACATCATGTCCAATCCCTGTGGCATTCCTTCGGACTCTCGTTTTTGTTTTGTTAATGAATTTATTACATATATAAAATGATTTTTAAAATAAATTATGTTGAATGGTCTTTAATTAAAGGCCAATTTTTTTGGAAGGAAAAGATTATTTGATTCATTGGTGAAACCAAAATTTTTAAATTCACTTAAAAATATAGATCCACATTGTATTACGCCTCTTTGGACTTTTAACAAATACATATAATGTTTCAACTATACATTGATTCAACCTACATTCATGAATTCAAATTTTGAGAAAATTCTCAGACTAATAAGAATCTTAATTATGGTGAAGTGTGTTGATTCAACTTTATATTATTTATGCCATAGGTGGCTTGGATCAACTGACAAAGAGTTGTTTTAGCTTAATCAGAGGTCTCGGGTTCAAACGTTGAGTACGCAGCAGCCTAAAGTCGGAGGAATCCCATCCTTAGATGTGCAAACCAGCTCCCGAACAGGGATTAGTTTGGGTACGATACAAACTTAAAGGTGTCTACCGAAATGAGACCGATCCAGGAGCACCTCGTGGTCGTGATTGGAAAAAAAAAACTTTATATTATTTATATAGATTTTTTCACTTTATGAATAATTTTACCTTATTAAAATTCACTAAAAATTATTTTAGATGGAGGCATGACAAAGCAATAACATGGGTGGAGAAGTTCCACAAGTAAAGAATCATTGTTTTTTGATTTTATCCAACTCTATTTAAACATCTACTTTATTATAACTCAACCCAAAAAGGAGGAAAAAAATTTACTAAGCTAGTATCAACAATATATGTATATTGAATCGGTGGTTCACCAATCTGTTCAAACCCGGCGGTTCATGATTTTTCAAAATATTGGACGTGAATCAGACAGTCCAGCCAGGTTTCAGTTCTAAGTTTTAGCTAGTTTCGATTTGGTCAGTCTTTTTTTTTTCTTATGATTCTAGGCGAGGTGGTTGGTTTGGTTTAAGAGTGACCATGTCTAATCGGATGTGAGAGAATGAGAGAAAAGTTGACAAATTATTGAGCGAATATTTTAAGTGAGTATTCGTAGAGAGTGCCCTTAGTATTTCTCTATAAATTATGTGAATAAAGACTATTATTTATGGTGATGAATGCTCAATTTTATATAAATTAAATTTTGGGAAATTAAATACATCGATAAGGTATAGCAAAATCTACAATTGAATCCTCCTATATTTTGAAAACTCTAGTAGTTAGTCCTTTATTTTTAGTTGAACGAAACACATTAATCCCTCTGTTAATGTTCAATTAATAGTCCACCAACAAAAACCTAATGTGTTATTTAATTTTTTGGAAGAGAACTTTTATGATTCTAAAATATCCTTCTATTCAGCACTAAATTTTGAGTTAACTTACCCATCTTACTGAACTAGAATAATAACACTACCATTTCCACAATCATATTCGAATCACAATCATCATTTTAAATCATTCCACGACCACCTTAACTCCATAATCACCACACCGCAATCCACCCTTCTCAATTAAATCCCAAAAATCAAAACTCGAGAACATAAAAACCGAATCACAACACCCACTCTTCAATCTCCCATAAAACTCACCTCTTTTACCCATTAAATGCACCATCAACACCCCTTCCCCTACCGTTGTCTTCCCTTGTTTCCCTCATAGGCCCACTTTGAACAAGTTAAGATTATAAGACACTTCATCATCACAAAAATTGAACACCTTCAAATCCCTAAAGACCAACCACACACAATAAAAATATATCTTAATCAACAATAACATAACTAACAATCTTTCAACAGCACACCCTCAAACCCAAACCATGAGAGGATCCTCCAACAACCACCCGAAACTACAAATCAAAAAGTACAAAATCCAAATTCAAGCATTTTTGGAACTACAACAACCACCCACCACCTCTAAGCCCCAAACAACCACCTTTGACAACTCCTCTGACTTGTGAGGATCGAGTGAAGTTAAAATTTGCGGTTGTGTGAAAATTAGAGTTAGAGATGAATTGAGAGACAAGGATTCTTATATATGTTATACAATAATTAAAAAGGAGGAATGGGGATGAAGCCGAAGATGGTAGTGGTGTTAACAAATTGAGAAAGCAAAGTAAGTGTCTCATCATGGGTAGATGTGTGTATGTGAGAGGGAGAGAGAGAAGTGGGCGTGAAGAAATGGTGAGCTCTGATCTTATTGGTTTATTAGTAAGTTGGATAGTTTTGATTTTGAAGGTTTGGCATTGTTTGTGTAATTGACAGAAAAAATAGTTGTGGTTTTGATGCTTTTCTTGACTAGATGAGGCATTGGGACAGAGGGAGAGGAGAGGAGGAAGGGCGAAAAACACATGATATGGTGAGATTTAAATTGAGAGCATTATGGTCTTTTGACAAAATCTTAACGTCGTTAATGGAACAAGTAACGATAGAGACTAACTACTAGGATTTTAGATATAAAGCGACAAAGTTATAGAATATGCCTAACCTGAGGGACGGAAAAAGTTAATCACCAATCCATCTATATATATACAAATAATGAAAGCTGAACAATCTTTTAAAATCTAAAAAGTCATTATTATTTAGATTTCAAGAAAATTTAGTTCTAACCTAGCATAATGCCCACACGTTATGTGAGTCTAAAGAAAAATTATTAACTAAGCAACCGATGTGGCATGAGCAAAAATGCCCATTAAATACATTTAGTGGAGAATTTGTAACAGAAACATTACAATTCATTAGTAAGAAAAAACGTTACAAGACATTGATGCCTACTCATGAATGACCACTCTATAAATAGTTGAGAGGAACAACTTGTAGAGGTATGCTCTATTCTCGACAAACACTATTACTATGCCAAAATCAATATTAACTTGAATATTGGAGATTCCCTCGGGGAGCCACCCGACCTCATCGCGTTTTGTGCTTTCAGGTTACGAGTCGACGTTCACAATTCCCAAGTGTTCTTGTTATCTTATTATTGTTGTTCTTTTTCTCGAGGCAACAACAATTGACGCCGTATGTGGGAACTGAACGAAAAGCCTTGTTCGTCGACGACCGAGAAGAAGTACATCAACATCACCTACAAAACTCACCATAGTGCAAACATATTCGAATCATGCTGGTCATCCCGAGGAGGATGCGAGGAGAGTCGGTGCTAGAGGGGAAGCCTCAGGAACTGTCATCCCTACTGTTCCACTCGCAGATTATGAAGTGCTTAGGAAGCAGAACCAGAAGGCTTTGGCTGAGATGGTGACCTTTCTCTAACAACTTCTTCCTCAGTCTCAACTTCCACCCACGTCGCGCCCTTATGCCCAAAGTGCTCAAAGTGGAGGAGTTTCGAAAGGGCGTGATGTCGTGCAACAAAGTCATCACCAACACACAAAAGTGCCTGAGCAGCTGAATCCTCCACCTCGCCATAAAAACCACGATATTTCTATTCCTATTCCTGATGCTCGAGTCGAGGCTGGGAGAGAAAATTACTAGGAGGTTGTGGAAAGAACGTGTAGAGGAGAGCCTAGGGTTCCTCTGAGGAAGGTTGAAGTAGAGCCCCAATCTTCGATGAGTGTTCGAGAAGCGGCAGACGTGAGGAAATTGATCGAAGAATTCCTCGAGAAGAAGAAGTTAGTTCCTGCAGAGGAGGAGCATCAACAAAAAGTAAAAGCTCTATTCACTAAAGAGGTAATGGGAAAACCTTTTCCCCCAAAGTTCAAGATGCCCTTGCTGCCGACTTTCTCAGGAAAAAAAGGACTCGTACGAGCATGTTCAGAACTATGAAGTCATCATGATGCTTCATGCATGGGAAGATGTCATCATGTGTCGTACGTTCCCAATCACGCTAAAGGATCATGTTCGATCATGGTTCAACAAACTGAAGGAGGCATCTCTTTCTTATTTTGATCAGTTAAGGAAGGATTTCATCAACACCTTCATCATTAACAACAAGCGCAAGAAGGACGCCAATTACTTGTTGAACGTGAGGCAGAGCGAGAAGGAGACTCTACGACAATATGTGGATAGATTCAGGAATGTCACTCTCGAAGTCCACGATCTACAACCTGGAGTAGCGGTGGTTGTGATCTTGCAAGGGACACGATCGGTGCAGCTACAAGAGTCGTTGTCCCTCGACTAGCCGAATACCTTGGCAGACCTCTTCGTGCGAGCCAACAAGTGCATCCTACAGGCTGAGGTCATGAAGATCGTGGTAGCTAGAGAGAACAAAGAAAATAAAAGGAAAGAGAGAGAGGCTCAGGGGGAGCGGAACAGAAAGAAAGAGAAGTCGATAGACTCTAGAACACACTTCAATCCATGCTTCCAGAAGTACACGTCGTTGAGTGAGTCAAGGTCGACAATCTTTGTGGCGATAGAGGGATTCAGACTTATTACATTTCCTCCAAAGACTGACAAACCTTTTGGAAGGGATGTGGATGCCTACTGTAAGTACCATAATACAAGTTGCCACTCAACGGACAAGTGTCAAGAACTAAAAAATAAAATTGAGAACTTAGTTTGATGTGGACACTTAGACCAATTTGTTGATGATGAAGCATCGAGAGGGGAGCCGAGAAATGAAACAAGGCATCGAAAAAGTAATGATGATCAAATAAGTGATCAGCATGGGCCTAACTAGGCATGCTTCCACCAGAAATGTCATACTTTGTCTCTTTAAGTATACTTTAGATGGTGGTAAAAAATTGAATACTTTGAGGTTTTGTTGACTTTTTATTGTATAACTTTCTATTTAACAAGTAACATTCTTCTTTCTCATGCATAAATAGCTACTTTTGTGAATGAAGAATAGGTTAAGGCAAATCGAGTGCTTGGTCACACAAAACAGAAAAGGCTTGCGGGAAATCAGGCCTATGTAATCAAAAGTGCTAAGAACATAGAGTGAATCCAAGCATTGGCTCCTCACCAACAACACACAAGAACAATCTTGAGATCACTGGAATGCATCGTGAGTAAAAAGCTTATGAGTAATCGAGCTCTTATGTGGAAAATAACTAAACCGTGAGTAGAAAAGTTTGCTAGTAATCGGGCTCTCACGTGATGAAAACATAAAGTGAGTAAAAAAGTTTGCGAGAAATCGGTCTCTCACGTAACAAATACGTGAGTAGAAAAGCTTGCGGGAAACCGAGCGTTCATTATAGAACACACATAGTGGAAAATTGAACATCACACATGAGTGACAAGTGAAACCCCAAGTGGTATTGTCATGAACACAAGCGAAGATTTATCCGCTAATACGTGTGACAAGTGAAACCCCAAGTGGTATTGTCATGGACGTAAGCTTTGATTTACTCACTAAGACGTGTGGCAAGTGAAACCCCAAGTGGTATTGTCATGAACGTACACGGCCAATTATTTACTATGATGTGTGGAAAATGAAACCCACGTGGTATTTTCATTAACGCACGCAATATCTTGTTTGCTAAGGTCTATGACAAATGAAACCTTAAGTGGTATTGTCATGGGCACACACAATAGTTTTTTAACTTCATCCTCAATAAGCGAATCAACTCCTACCACCACTAAAACTCCACCAAAATCACTTGACCAAAAAGTTATTTGGCCATGTGATTTGAGAGCAACGATGCATACAAGTGCAAGAAAAAAAAACACACAAATAAGAGTAGAAAAGCATACGAATAAGAGCATTGGGGTTCTCTTCTAGTTGGATGACACTAAAAGGACGCAGCGCGCGGCGATGGTAAGATCTGCTAGGGGTGAAAACCCTAGCATGACTCACTTTGCATTAATTACGTAAATGCCACTATATTTTAAAATTATTAGTAAAAACTCTTTTTTATTATTTGTTTCAATATTTGTTCTATTTTCTCTTTGGTTGTTTATATTTTTTCTTTGTTGGACATTTATTAGTCTCTTAGTTTATTTTTAAAAAAATTTTACAATAATTTTATTAAAAGTTTTTAAATTTTAATTTTACCATTTTTTATAAATTTTAAATATTTTCAGTAATACTTTTACATTTTGTGAACTATAATTTAACCTCATCAACTAATGTTTGAGCTTTCCCCGATTAATAAAAAAATTTTAATAATTATTTTATTAATGTTAAAAATGAGAAAAGTATTACTGTAAAAAATGAGAAAAGATTTAATTATGATTATTTAGTTTGTTTTTATTGAAGTTGAGCAACCGTTGTGAACCGTTTAAAATGATTCACAATAATGTACAATATAATATACACTATTTTTTGAACTATTGTGAAAGTCAAAAATTAAAAAATATTTAAAATTAAAAAATATTAACTGTGTACTCTATTTGTGAACCGTTTAAAAAAGTTCACAATAATGTACAATTTAATGTACATTATTTTGCGAACCATTGGGAACACCAAAAAATAAAAAAAATGAACTGTGTACTCTTTTTGTAAACCGTTTAAAATCGTTCACAACACAATAATGTATAATATAATATACATTATTTTATGAACCATTGCGAATGCCAAAAATTAAAAATAATATTAAAAATTGGAAAAAAATGAACTGTCTTTTATTTGTGAACCGTTGTAACCATTTAAAACGATTCATAATAATGTACAATATAATGTACACTATTTTTATGAACCATTGTGAACGTCAAAATCAATCCTGGAAAAAAATATTTTTTAAAGAAAACAATTGTTTAAAATTACTAAAAAATAATTAAAAATATTATTTACACTTTTTTGAAAATATAAATTATGTACTCTATTGTGAGCCATTGTAAATTATTGTGAATCCAAACTACAATCTGGGTTAAGAATATTTTTTAGAAAAAAAGTCAATTTCTCACAAAAAAAGTCAATTTCTCTAGAAAATATGACAATTTCTCGCTGTTTTTTAAAAATGACATTTTTAATATGTAATAAATATAATATGACATTCTCAATACTTACAAACTTAACATATCATTTTTAAAAAATGGCATTCCATTTTAGTATCATTGTGTAATTGTGGCGTAAGTTGAAGAAGGAGAAGTCTAGCAAGAAAAATGGCAGCACATACTATAATGCTTGGAAGCTGAAAGTTGAGAGGCAAAATCCTCATAGAAATAATGGAGATCAATTCTTGAATGAAATTTGGCAAATTCATGTTAATAAAACATAGGTGTTATAAGGCCCGTTGTCTTTTTTTCCCCCTCCTTTTTTCTATCATCATTGTGATTCCATCATTTTGGACTTTATTTATAAAACATTTTCTATCAGAAAGTTACAAACATTTTTCCTTCCTCAAGCATTAATTATTCATTTTTAAACTACAAATTCTTTAGTTTTCTTTTCTTAAGACGTTTAATAAGATGATTTAAGTACATTAATGAGCCACTAAACATTATTAAAAAGTAAATGAAATGAAATTTGCTAAAAAAACTTCAAAAAAAAACAAAAACAAAAAACCAAGTGTCAATGAGAGAAGAAATCACTTTGCAAAAGTAGGGGGAAACTTGGATACAAATTTTTTCAGAATTATATAGATACTGATAGTGTTTCTCATTGGTGTTAATTTTGCTTTGAGGATGGATCCCAGACTGTATAGATAGGGCTGGGAATGTTTTGTTATAGTCTCACACTGAGTTTACTGGCTGTATACGTAATTTTTTGGCAATAAATAATACCTTACTTATTGACCAAAAAAAATTAGGGAAAACTCTCCAACTCTTGTGTATATATTGATTTGCATTATATTTGTGTTGAAAGGAGAAAAAAAGGGGGAGACAATGAGTAATTTAATAAATCCTACCTTCTAGATATAGAAAATGAGAGAAGTGAAGAGATGTCAGAGGTTTTAATTTCACTTCTTACCCACTTTTATGGAATTTTAGAATTGAGGCCTATACAGTTCCTTTTATATCAAAATAATATGATTGAATAATGGATATGTATTGGTCAAAGATATGCTGGTTTCGTTCATTACCTCGAACATCAACAAAATTTCATTAGGGGGGATGTTTGTTTATAATAAGCTGTTTAAGAGAAAGATTATATAAATACAAATTAATATACCTTAAAAAAATGTATTTATAATTGTCGATTTCATGTAATGTAACTTGATAAAAGAAAATATTAATTATCAATCACAAAATGATATTTCACTGCCTACCTTATAATTAATTTAACTTGCATAAAAATAACCATATGCAACAAATAATTTATTCAATCTTTTTTATAAGTAATTTAATCAATCTTTAATAAAATGAAAATCAACAAAATAAGTTCATACTAGTTAAATCAAAACATGTGCTGGAACATTGCAGCTGAAGTAGCATCCAATTGAGTTAAAATTTTGAGTGGCAATTTGCAAATACTGGTTTTATCCTTCAATTTCTTTTCTTTTACTCCCATGTATTGGCCTACTTAAAACTCAACTATATTTCATTTTTATTTTACTATTGAATGGTTTCATAAGATTGTTGATGGTTTTTGTAGAGGCCTACATGTTCGAATTATATATATTTCTGTAACAAGATATATGTAAATCTTCATTTTTTTACAAAGCTTTCTGTGACAAGATAATTTTATTTTAATTTTTATCTAGCTACCGGACTTCGGTGTGCTTATTAGTATTAAATTTCAACAATGCAAGAGTTTAAGGGAAATTGAGTTTTTTTTTGTGGCAAAGTTATCAAAATTTTATTAATGTCAAATGTGTATACAACTATAACTCCAGCACACACCAAACAATACAGAAACAACCTATACCTTCACCTTACAGCATATGTTAGAAACGAAAAAACCTCATTCTTCTCTATCTCTACCTCTCCCCCGAGCTCAAGACTCACCAAGTGGCCTGAGAGGGAGAAAGATTAAGATAGAGAGAAATCAACTATACATCAACCAATTGTGCCAATTGAGTTTCTTATTAATTTGCAAATGATTTTTTTTACATCAAGCATTCCGCTTGAAACCATATCCTAAGCATGCTGCTCGAAACCTAGACCCAGGGATGGAGGCAGGTGAGGGCGACCGCTCTCACCGTCGGCGGAGGAACCCCTATATCCCCCACCTCTGCCCCACCCAAGCCTGGGTCATCTTCCCTCCGTCCCCTCTTCTTCCCCTCTGACTTTGCAAGACTGCAACGCCATCATTTCGCTTTCTTCATTCTGCAGTTTCAAACTTCGAGTTCGATGGTTCGACCTCCTGCCTCCGTCGTCCGTTACGCCTCCTCGCCGCTGCGCCGCCGCCGCCACCACGTGATTTACAACACATGATTAAAACTCTTTAAATTATGTTTCACATGACTTCTCATAAATAAAATTTGCAACATAAACAATGTCCGCTTGCGTGGAAGCGTCAAAAAACAATGAAACAGAAAAAAATTAGCAAATATCAAAAAAATGTAGCAAAGCAAATTGAGAAATATGGCATTTATGTAATTAACTGTAATTCCAATGTCAATTATGAATTCACATTCCCCCCTCAACTTGTCATCTTCCTGATCGCAACTCTCCAACTCCGACACAATACATAACTCTACAGAACTGAAGAACCCTAAATAAATCTCTCTCTCAATCATTAAACACACACAAACACACACACGCATCTTCTTCTTCACACTTTATCCACCATGGCTCAGTGGGCAGGTTTGTTCATTAAAGAACCACCACCAATCCTCTCCTCTGTTTTTCTTTTCTTGACTCCCTATGTTAAGAGATGATCTCTTAATAGTATTGTCAGTATTGTTTAACACGAGAAATTTAATCTTTAAAGACAGAATCTTGATGGGTGCTTCAATTCTTGGTTTCTTGTTTTGGAGGTTAAGGCTTATGTGTTTAACTTGGATATTTTCTTTTTTCCATTGATACTCATCAAGAAAGTAGTTTTAATCATTGGATTCTCATTTACGTTTCTCTCCTTGTCTTGATCATTTATCACTACCTATTGGGTTTTTCTCTTTCTGAACTTCACTCGTTAAAGATTGTGACCTCATTAACTATTGAGGACGCTATGGGACATGGTCGGTTTTTATATCACAATTCTCGTGCACTTCTCTTATGGAAAAGTAGTTTCAATTATTGGGTTTTAACTTTTTTTTTTGGACCTGATCATATCTTATGATCAATTGGGTGCTTTTTTTCTGGACTCATTTGTTAAAGATTGTCAATTATCGATCAAGTTCAAAAGACATTTTTTATTTGATTGTGCAATGAATCCTCTTTTATTATCTATTTGTGCAGCAGATACATTAGCAAAGAGAAGTTGGCAGATTTGAATAGTTTTGTGAATCGTAGATATAACAGGTGAGCATCTTATACTCGTTTTAATGTTTTCTTGATTGAGCTTTGTGATGAATTGATACTGATGTTGTTATTGATGTGAATTTAGGAAGGATATTGTTTTAGCTGGTACTGAATATAATAGTAGCTTGGTGTTTTGTTGAGTTCCAATTCAATGGAAGAGGTGATTGGACCAAGGTTGTATAGTTGTTATAATTGCAGGAATCATGTTGCACTGCATGATGATGTCATTTCCAAAGCTTTTCAGGTGAAAGCTTAATGCTGAATTCTATGTCGCTCTTATGGATT